>PISX010007678.1:0-87387 GCA_004024625.1 Mellivora capensis | reverse complement strand
AGTATAGACATTTTAACAATGTTTATTCTTCCGATCCAAGAACATGGAATGGTCTTCCATCTTTTTACGTCTTCTTCGATTTCTTTCATGAGCGTTCTGTAGTTCCTCGAGTACAGATCCTTTACCTCTTTGGTTAGGTTTATTCCCAGGTATCTTATGGTTCTTGGTGCTATAGTAAATGGAATCGATTCTCTAATTTTCCTTTCTGTAGTTTCATTGTTAGTGTATAAGAAAGCCACTGATTTCTGTACATTGACTTTGTATCCTGCCACGTTACTGAATTGCTGTATGAGTTCTAGTAGTTTGGGGGTGGAGTCTTTTGGGTTTTCCATATAGAGTATCATGTCATCTGTGAAGAGAGAGTTTGACTTCTTCCTTGCCAATTTGGATACCTTTTATTTCTCTTTGTTGTCTGATTGCTGTTGCTAGGACTTCTAATACTATGTTGAACAAGAGTGGTGAGAGTGGGCATCCTTGTCGTGTTTAAAAAAAAAAAAAAAAAAGATTCTGCTGAAGCACTTGTGAGACTTCAGACATTTCCTAAGTTTCAACTTTAGTTTCTTCATCTATAAAGAGAGCCAGTTGGACTAGATGACTTTTATGACTAGATGACTAGTTAATGATTTTAAAGGCGGAAGTATCACAAGTCTGAGAAAAATCGAAAGCAAACATCAGAGTCAGAATAGAAGGGACAATGGTTGAGAGGGTAGGTTACCTGGGTGGCTCAGTCGGTTGAGTGTCCGACTCTTGATTTCCACCAAGGTCATGATCTCAGGGTCGTGGATCCAGCCCCCATGTCAGGCTCTGTGCTCAGTGTGGAGTCTGCTTGTTCCTCTCCCTCCCCCTAAGTGTGCACATGCTCTCTCTTGAATAAATACATAAAATCTTTTTTAAAAAAAAGAAAAGAAGAAAAAGAAGGGACAATGGGCCCGGAGAGCCTCTGGAAGATGATGATCAGAAAGTTTCAGAAGATAACGGACTGGGGAAAACCCAGAATTGCGCTATAAGAATATATTACAGATTTCTTTCTTCTAGGTTCTGCCTTATAGTCAAACATTGATCCATCTCTTCCCAGAACAGTTAAGAGTCATAGAAGGGACATACCCACAGATGTCGTCCCACACAGTCTTCTTGGAAGGGGTAACTTAACCTAAACTACCTAAGGGAAATGAAAAGATCCCCAAGAGTGCACACCCTAACCTTAACCTTAACCCTAATTCAGACAACTATCTCACCATCATTTGGAATCCCAAACTTCCTTAATGCACAGCCTAAAAACCCGAGTGAAGTTTTACAGTCCCCGAAGTTTTACAAACAGCCAACATGTTCTGAGGCTCTCAGATACATTATTCTGTTATAAAATCTTAACTAGAGTTCAAGGTGGTATTAAATATTTAAATAGCACTGTAGAAAATTTAACCCACAAAAAATCCATGGCAGTTTCTATAATGGGCATTCGTTTGCTATTTCCACACTTCACTTCTCCTGCTTCAATAAAGTCTCTTGTTCAGCAAATTTACTTTATCAGTCTAATTAAGACCAGTTAAAGTTAGACTGCTTTGAATATGAGTTTCATAAATGTGACTCAGAGTCTAAATTATCGGTTACCCCACCTACAATAAACTTTGGCTTTGCTCTTTGGCAGTCAGAATGTGAATGGTTAGCACCTGTCCAGTAGCTGGCACACAGTAGGAATTCAATTAGTGCTTCTCAATGCATCACCACTAACCCCCAGTGCTTAGTCAGCAAGTCCCCACACCGGGCAGGAATTAAGCATTGTACGTGCGGTCTCTTACTCCTCACAACAACCTTATTAAATACCTCCATTTTACGGATAAAGAAACTGAGGCTTAAAATAAATTAACAGCTGCTCCACAGCCCAGAAGGAATTTGAGCTCAAGTCATGTCTCTCTCTCTTTCTCTTTCCCCCTGCCCCTCTCATCAGTTCCCCACTGAGCTTTTCCACAGAATGCAAGAGTTTAGGACGCTGGACCAGAAGTTGTGGGGTCCCAAACTCACTGGCTGTTATTTGCACCCACATCAGTTACAGACAAAGGTGACAACTCATGTGATTATGGCCTGTGTGTGCTGGTTCTCCTGGGAGGCCCAAAGCTGCTGCTGAAGCTGGAACACTTTACCAAAAGAAGGGAACGAGGGGACAGGATTTAACATAAACCACACCCCCCAGCAGTGTGATTCCTGCCACACTCCAAGCTCAAGGGAAAGATACACTCCAGGGTCTGATCAGCCACTCCCTCTAAGCAGAGCCTTTCTAGAAGGCGGCGGACGCCAATGGCAGGCTTATTCTTACCCACAGGAGCACTTGCAGCAGCAGTAACCGCAGTAACAAGTTTCAGCAAGCACGCTACTCAGTGACAGAGATTCCTAGCTAGCCTCCCATTTTCTAAGTCTCCATCCCAAAGATACTTTCTGGGCCCAACACACCCCCTTCACAACGCTGGCTAGAACAAGTATTTCAAGGAAGCCATGACCGTCAGTAGGCGTCAGGTGCACAATATCAGGCTGAAGGTGTCCCCTCTGCCAGCCCACAACCCGGGCTGCACTAAGCAGTTCAAATGCACGGTGTGGGCGGATGCATATTTACACCCTAAGGATTCAGAGACATGAAACGTCATCCATTAACTGAGGTCACAGAAACCACCTCTCATTTCAGATTTACAGCTTAGCAATTATTTCTGTGAGAGAAGGCAGAGTACAAGCAACGGGCCAGCCCTGCAGACCACCAGCCCTCAGCCTACCCACTCCCAACAAATATCTTTGCTTCACCACCAGGGGTTAGTAGAAAAAGCTGACATTAAGATTCACCAGCTCCGAAGTTGTTAATTGCAGAAATCAAGAGGTCTCCTCCAGCTCTAACGTCCCATTCCACCCTCATAAACACAAAGTCCTCTCTTTCCGTGGCTGCACTTTGCTTTCTCCGGTCTGTTGGTCCTGGAAGAACCTTGGTTCAACTAAAGGCGTTAGGGGAGGAGGGAACCTCCGTGAGTTTATTTTTCAATAGCACAGATCGAGATGAAGACTCCCAAACCCTCTCCAGCCTAAAGAGTTAGATCATGTGGAAACCAAACACTGTCTAAGAGAAAAAGAGAAGCTGAGCAGTGCCAGTCTCCACTTTCTCGCGGGAGGAACACCACTATACTATGGGCGGGGCGGGAGGTGGGGAGGTAGTGATCTTCTAAACTGTGTTTGCAAAGCCCCAGCCCAGATCTGATATTTTGCTTTAACCCTTCGGCTTGGGCCTGCGCAATGCAGGGGCCCAAAGGGTCTTTAGGTACCGCCGGACGCTTCGGAGCCTTGGCAGGGGACGGGGCACACCACTCATACGATCTTGTTTTTCTCAGCTGATCTAGTCATGTGAACAGGTGCTTGGTCAATTCCATCTTTCAAAAGGAGGGGAGGGGGTATGTTAGAGTCGCTCCCACAGGAGCGCCCGCCGTGCGGGGAAAGCCATGCAGGACAGGATGAAAAGTGGCTTTCCAACTTCTGCGGGGCTCCCTAGTCTGCGGGGAAGCCGGGTGTTGCGTGAAGTTGGGAAAGGCCTGGATCTTCCGGAACAACGCTCCCAGCAAGCCCACAGCGGCGACACGGCGACCCTACACCCTGGGTCACCCCCCCCCCCTCCGCTGCAAACACACACGTGAAGCTCAGCAAAGCGTGCCACCTGCCGGGTTCCCAGCAAACATGCCCGAAGGGAAGGACCGCCGGAAAACACTTTGTTTAAAAAGAAAGAGAAAAAAAAAAAAAAAAAAGGTAAACTCTCCCGGGGCCAAGAACAGCCCGGCCTGGCACCGGGGCCCTCGGGTTTCTGGGGCTGAATGGGGGTTGGCGCCGCGACCGGCTGGCCGGCTGGCGCGCTCCCCCGGGGGCCCGCGGAGTCCCGGGCGGGCAGCCGCACCCGCAGGGCCCGCGGGCGGGAACGCGGCGCGCCCTCGCCCCTGCTCGCGCGCGGGCCGGCGCCGCGGCGGGGGTGGGAAGTCGGGAAACTTACAGCCGCCTGTCCTCGGGCTGCTGCTGCCAGTGCATGGCCAGCGAGAAACCGAAGAGGCTCCCGGGGTCCCCCGTTTTCCGGATCACATTGTCCTCGCGGGTGTCCAAGTTGAAGGCGGCGCCGAGCCGGGGCAGGAGCCCCGCCGACAGGTAGAGCAGCCACAGCTGCCCCGTGGCCGCCATGGACGGGCGCACCAGGAGGTGGAGCGGGAGCCGCGGCTGGCGCCCTGCGCTCCGGGCCGGGTTCGAGGCTGCCGGGCTGCTGCTGCTGCTGCTGCCGCCGCCGCAGCCACCTTCGTCTCCTCTGGCCACCGCGCCGG
Source organism: Mellivora capensis (assembly GCA_004024625.1). Lineage (NCBI taxonomy): Eukaryota > Metazoa > Chordata > Mammalia > Carnivora > Mustelidae > Mellivora > Mellivora capensis. The sequence continues at coordinate 83,059 of PISX010007678.1, read as the reverse complement.
CCCCACCCCCGGGACGAGTCGCGCTAGCCCCCCGGCCGCTCCCCCTCGCGGGCAGCTCCTGACCGCTGAATGAGCCCGTTGTTCTCTGGAGACTCGCAGGCGTTTTATCAAGTGACGAGGACGCCGGCCCCGCCCCTCCCCACCCCTCTGGCCCCTCCTCGAGCGCCCGCAGCCAGGCCCGGCTGCCTGTACCTTCCCGGCCGGCCTGGCTGCGCCGGGTCCCGGCGCTGCCCCTCCCTGCGCCCCCCGCCCCCTCGCCTCTCCCGCCGCCGCCTACCTGGCCCGGAAGGCGGCGTGGGACACCTGGCGGTGGGGGGAGGCGAGCTCCCGGCCCCGCAGCTCCATCCTGGGGGTCCTCCGGGAAAGAAGCCCTGGAATTGTGGTTGCCGTTCCGTGCGGAGCCAGAAAGGCGTTTACTACCTGTTAAGCAAGGAGAAGTGCTATGATGCACCGGCCCCGACCGCCTTAAGCAGCGGATTCTCGCCGACCGAAGCCCACGTGCAAATGCTCACTTCATTCATTCAGTCCACCAGTGCTTCTGGAGCGCTTAACTCTCGCCAGATACTTGGGGAAGGGGACTGCGTGGATTGTTTTCGGCCCTCAAAGAACTAACCGTCAAAAATAATAGCACAGGGGCGCCTGGGTGGCTCAGTGGGTTAAAGCCTCTGCTTTCGGCTCAGGTCATGATCCCAGGGTCCTGGGATCGAGCCCCGCATCAGGCTCTCTGCTCAGCGGGGAGCCTGCGTCCTCCTCTCTCTCCCTGCCTGCCTCTCTTGCCTACTTGTGATCTCTGTCTGTCAAATAAATAAATAAAATCTTTAAAAAAAAAATAATAGCACAAACTTGGATAGTGCTATACAATTTATATAGCTCATTTTATAGCTCATTTAGCCCTCATAACAATCTGCATAACAATTCGCAGATTAGAAAACTGAAGCTCAGCCTTAACCCTGAGCACCCAGGGATATGCCCCGTGAAAAGGAGAGCTTTGGAGACAAGTCACCCTGGTGTAAGCAATTTCATTTTCTAGGTGCTCTGAAGCGGAGAAGCAGCTCCTCAACAGGAAAGGATGGGTGTGTAAGGTGGTACCTACGAGCTCAGGAGCTCTTCTTTCCTGCCCCCAAATTCCCAGGACTAGATTCTCGCCAAGGCACCTCTGAGCTCTGTGTGGGTGGCCTAAAGTCTCCGGCCTCCAGAGCTTGGGGTGGGGCCTCCAGCACGGTGTTGACCTCCGGGGCAACTTTATTGGCGCGGTTTTTCAGCCGCAGAGACAGACAGGGTTACTGTGATATTGGGGTGACAAAAAAATTTTACTTTTTTATTTTCACTAACCTCTGACATTTAGCATTTCCTTCCATTATAAATGGAGGGGAAACACCACAGTGGTAGTAGGATATGTATCTAGGACTTAGTCTCCAGTAGAACCCACAGGTTTTGTTTTTTGGTGGGGTTTTTTGTTTTTGTTTTTGTTTTTTACATCACAGCATAGATGTTACAATATCATCAATTACAGTAGTTATTAAATAGACCTTCCACTAGATCTTATTATGCAATAGGCCAATTAGAAAGTATATATATTGGGACACCTGGATGGCTCAGTTGGTTAAGTGTCTGCCTTGGGCTGGGGTCCCACATCTGGCTCCCTGCTCTGGGGGAAGCCTGCTTTTCCCTCTGCCTGCTTCTCCCCCTGCTTTGCTTGCGCTCTCTCTCTCTCTCTCTCTCTCTCTGAAAAATAAATCTTTTTAAAAAAAGAAACAGAAAAGTTCCTTTAAAAAAGTATAAAAATTTTTAAAGTATATATATTGCTACAACACAATATTTTTTTAACATTTTGTTAACTGTATTTCAAAATAATTGGTTTCATTTTCAATCCCGTGTATTTTATGCTTTTAAAAACCCTGTTCTGAAGAGGGATTCATGGTTTTTGGCAGCCTGACAAAATGGGGTCCCATGCCGCTAAAAAAGTTTAAGAAGTGCTAGCCTGAAGACTTCTGGAATGCCTTGGGGAGCCTGCCTTGGAATCTGATATCCCTGCATTAGAAACAGAAGCAGAGTACAGTCCTGGGGAAGACCTGAAGTTCCGTGTGTGCGTGTGGGGTTAGGAATGGGGGTGCCCTTCACCTAAAGGAGTATTTGTACCAAGGGAGCAGCCCACACCGCACAAAAAGGCTGCCCGAATGTCATCAAGGGTCGTTGGATGGTAACAGCTGCTGGAGCAAGTCCCTCAGCATAGGAGGGGCAGGTCCCACTGGTCTGCCAATCAACAGCTCCAGTCAAGTATAGTCAGAAGTGGGGTGCAGTGAGTTCAAATTCAGCAAGCAATGCAGGAAATCAGACTGTTTTCACAAATGTGTAATAACCTTGCTAAGATTATGAACGGTTGGCAACTGAGGAACCTAAGAAACCTCTGCATTATGATTTTTTCATGCAAGATAGCCTTTTCTCTTCATGTTGAACACATACTATTCCAGAGAAACAGGTCCAGACTATCACAGTTAGAGTACAGTAAGCTTCACTGCAGCCTGGTACCCAGTGCGAGCCACTGACATGTCTGCAACAGTTGCTGAAATACTTCTGAACTGGTTGATAAAAGCTGTGCCCTGAGCTCTCTAGTTTTTTCAACTGCCCCCACCCTGGCCACTTTCCTAGGACTCACCAGCCTCCCCACAATACAGCAACTAAAGGTTTAAACCCATAAGCCTTTGTGCTGCAAGGCCGGGTGCGGCCGTGTCATAGCCGCTGTTAATGATACTGAATATGACGCCTTGCATCCAAGGGTAATTCTGTGCACCATTTCCGCTTCCTTCCCAAGATACGGTTAGTAGATGACGCTTGAATAGCCAGTTTCCTACTTGATCCCAAATATTGATTGTGCCCAAATTGACATTTTAAATAATGTGAAATTTAAAAGAGCAACTAACAATGGAGTGCTATTACATTGAACGACACTTGTTTGGGAAAAGGAAGGGATAAAGAAAAACAAGGATGAGAGATGTGTTCTGGAGTGTCCCAAGTGCCCATTACCGATGGAAAACTTTCAGCCACACTCCTGCCTTTCACCTACCTCCTGCCTAGGATGCCAGACATACTTGAAATTGAATCAAACTCAGACTCTTGACAATAATCTCTTTGAAGATGGTCAGCTTTTCCTGATTAACTCTAACAATCAAGTTTTGTGAATCAGTTGTCATTTCATAGTAAATAGGGTTAGGCTAACATAAGAGAGAAGTATCTTAGGAAAAGGAGATGTAGAGGTCTTTCAGGATCTGCTGAGGATATTGTCAGTTTCTGGGGCTGAAGAAATCAAAGAAGCAAGAAACCTAAAAATTAAGAGGTCAAGACCTGGGGAGGGAGGTACATAGTTTTAATGAAAAAAATAAATCTGGTTCAAGAAGACACTTGTCTGGAACCAAAGGGAGAAAGTTAGCTTGGTGATAAAGATGTGCTGACTGTATAGGGTATGGTGTGTGTGTGTGTGTGTCCACACGCATGTGCGCACATCGCAAGAAGGGTTCTTCAAATCCAGTTATGACGTATGTATTGTGAAATAATCATCATAATAAATTTAGTTAATCTGGTACTTCATAGTTCATTTTTTTCCTTGAGATGAGAACTTTTGAGATTTACTCTCTTAGCAACTTTTGAATATAAAATACAATATTTTTAACTATAGTCACTATGCTGTGCATTAAATCTCCAGAACTTATTTATGTTAATAACTTTCTAGTTATTTGTACCTTTGTACAAATATTGTACCTTTGGACAACCCGTCACACACACACACACACACACACACACACATCTCTACTTGTGGTAACCACCAATCTGTTCTGTTTCTATGAGTTTGGAGTTTGGAGGATTTTTTAGATTTCACATGTAAGAGAGATGATACAGGATTTGTCTTTCTCAGTCTGCCTCATTTCATTTAGCATGATGTCCTCAAGTTTCATCCATGTTGTCACAAATGGCAGGATTTCCTTCTTTTTGTGGCTGAATAATATTTGCTGTATATATGTTTATTTAGAAACTCACACCATGTTTTCATTATCAATTAATCCATCAGTGGACATTAAGGTATATATTTTAAAGTATAAATACTTTAAAGATATATTTTTAAAGATATATTTTAAAGTAAATTTCAGGACACCTGGGTGGCTCAGTTGGTTAAGCCTCTGCCTTTGGCTCAGGTTGTGATCACAGGGTCCTGGGATTGAGTCCCACATTAGGCTCTCTGATCAGTAGGGAGTCTGCTTCTCCCTTATCCTCTGCCTGCTATTCTGCCTGCTTGTGATCTCTCTCTCTCTCTCTGTCAAATAAATAAATAATACCTTTTAACAAAATAAAGTAAATTTCATTTGACTATTTCTAATTCATTTATAATGAGCTCATCAAAACGTCATATAGTATTTTACATTGTCATTTCAGGTGGGATTTTTTTTTTTTTTAATTTGTTTTGAGGGAATTTTTCTAAGCCAAGAAGCCACAGCTTGTCAGCCAGCCAGAAATAAACTAAACCTTAAATGAATCATGTTAAATTTAAAACGGAGTTCCCACAACTGAGATGAAACTGCCGCTTGGAAAATTTGGTTTTCCGTCCCACCATCATCAGAAACAAACATGAAGTTATGTGTATCTCATGCCACACATAATATTGTCTTTTGAAAAATTCAGTTGTAATTAATATACAATGTTGTATTAGTTTCAGGTATATAATACAGTGATTCAACAATTCTAAACATCACTCCTTGCTCATCACTGTAAGTGTTTTCTTAATCCCCTTTGCCTATCTCACCCATCCCCCCACTCACCTCCCCTCTGGCAACCACCAGTTTGTTCTCCGTATTTAAAGGCTTGTGTTTTGGTTTATCTCTTTTTTTCTTTGTTCCTGTGTTTTGCTTCTTAATTTCCACAGATGAGTGAAATCATATAGTATTTGTCTTTCTCTGACTGACTTGTTTCGCTTAGCATGATATCCTCCACCGCATCTTCTTTATCCATTCATCTATGGACAGACACTTGGGTTGCTTCCATATCTTAGCTGTTGTAAATAGTGCTGCAGTAAACATAGGGGTAACATAGGGGCAACAGTAAACATATATCTTTTTGAATTAGTAATTTCATTTTCTTTGGGTAAATACCCAGTAGTGGAATTACATGTAGTAATTCTATTTTTAACTTTTTGAGGAACCTTCTTACTGTTTTCCACAGTGGCTGCACCAGTTTGCATTACCAAGGAGGCACCTTAGCCTCTTCCACTTCCCAGCTGAGGGGCTGGAACAAGTTCCCCTACTTCTCTAGGACTCAGTTTTCTAATCCATGAAACGGCCCGAATTCTGATCTCACCAGATTGTTCTACCGATTAAATGAATTATATACGTGAGGTATGTAGCACAGCATCTACTCTTAAATATGTAGTGAATAAAATGGTAGCTATGAAAATGAAGGTGGAGGGCGCCTCAGTGGGTTAAGCCTCTGCTTTCGGCTCAGGTCATGATCTCAGGGTACTGGATCAAGCCCCGAGTTGGGCTCTCCGCTCAGCAGGAGTCTGCTTCCTCTCTCTCTGCCTGCCTCTCTGCCTACTTGTGATCTCTCTCTGTGTCAAATAAATAAATAAAATCTTTAAAAAAAAAAAAAAGAAAGAAAAGAAAAGAAACTGAAGGAGGAGACAGTATACTAGAAAATAAAATAAAAGTAGGTTCAGGTAATGGGCATTAAACGCAGGGAGAGAGAACACATAAATGAGGTCACTGTACCCCACATTCACTTCATGTAAATGGTCAGGATAAACCATTCCTTCCTGTTAGAGCTTGGCAAATAGTCCCTGTCATTCCAGTTTCTCAGTGCCTGACATTTGGGTGGAAGCAAGTCCGTGCTTCCCACTGGCTCTAGATCACTCACTCGCTTCTCTCACAGTGTTTGCAGAAGCAACAATGGGCCCCAAACTGGGTACCATAAGCTGGAAAGAGAAAAACAGCTCAGAGGACTAGCCAGCTAGGAGGCCTGGTGGGAGAATAAGATGAAAGCTGAAGGACATTCTCAAACACATTCTTATCTTCCTCTTTTCACAATCTGTTCAACCAGCGGGAGAGTTAGTGGTAAGGATTATCCAAAACCATGACCGATTTACAAATCATTGTTACTGTTTGAAGCTTTAGCTTATCGAATACATCTTGCTGCTAATATTAAAGCAGCTCATACCACTGAAAATAAATTGGCAGGGGAGCTAGGAGAACATGCAGCTTAATAGGGAAATCAGACCCTGAACTTCAAAATTTCTTCGAAAAATTTGAATGTGGAAAGCAAGCCATCTGCATACAAATAAGCACTCTATCTCACAAGAAATTTGAGAGCAAGGTAATAAATTCTGCCCCGTGAACATCCCACTATGTAGAACAAATAACAAAGAAAGCAGGAAAAGAATACAGAAATCTGGACCACCTGATAGCTGAGAATGTTCCCATAACAAGGGCTTTGCTGTCCCTGATCACGTGATTAAAAGTGAGGCGTTGAACAGGTCCACATTATACAACATATTTCTGGACATTCCTGGTGAAAAAGGAGGAAAATGGACTCAATGACACTTATATCACATTTCATTTTCAAAAGTCATGTAAAGTCAGTGCATTTCCAAAGGCAAAAGCCATTGTCTGAATTTTGTATACGGAGACATCAAAGTGGGGACTTTTCACAAGAGAGAATGTCAGGGACTCTGACCAAATTAAGACTCAGGATATCCCAGCTTCTGATTTGGTAACCAAGAGCACACCCTCATAGCCTTCTTCAGCTCTGGCCGGCAGGACCAAATTTCCTGCCTCCCAAACCAGGCACTATAGCAGTTCGCCAAGAGTGAGCTTGGTGGGAGGTGTCTTCTAGGGGGGAAAACATCACCCGGAACATTGTATCAGTTAGGTTGGGCTATTCAGACATAAACACTTCTACATGTTCTTCCTGCTTGCAGAAGGGTGGAAAGCCTCAAAAAGCTAATGGGATGGCTGGGGCAGGACTGGGCAGTGGGGGGCGGAAGGGGGGTGCGGGATTCCTGCCCTGCCCAGTCCAGTGAACCAGGGTGAAAATTTTCAGCCTTGGACCCTACTAGCAAATAGAGTCTCCACCCCGGTGCTCCAGAAGTTTACTTTCCCTAAGTAGCTAACCCACCCCCAGTTGCTACTGGTTACAGAAAAGTTTGGGTAAATGCCACATCGGTTGAAAAGAAGATAAGAGAGTATGGGAGACAGTCAGCTCTTTGATTTTGAGGTGCTCTTAGAATTTCCTAATTTGCACTCAGTAAATAAGCAAAATACATTTATTTCTCTGAGCCTTTCTTTATGTGCTGAATACAGTCATCTAGCAATGTCTATAGTGGTTATAAATAACTTTAAACTGTAATTTTTAGATAATTCAAATGCAGGAAAAATAGTTGTAGTGTTATGTATATTTTTAAAATATATTCCAAAGTTGAAATCTTTGCAAGTGTTAATTAAAAAGTGTATATATATATATATATATATATATATATATATATACACACACATATATATATTCATTCCAGCCATTAACTACTACAATAACTATTCAAAGAGGAGAGTAGCACTAGTCGACACCCTGACCATCTGTCCAGGGACTCCCTTCTCAGACTCTATCAACTCTCTGGATACACCTCTCCCCCACTTCATAGTGAGTGCTACTGCGATTCATCTGCTTACAGAACTGTCTGCTACTAAACTTAGTTCCTTTAAATTGGAGGCTGAGCTTTCTTCATTTTTGTATCCCCGGCACCAATACCTAGGCCTGGAACATGGAAACTACTGAAAAATGACTGACTATGGTACCTAAGGTTTTCACTTTTATGCCAGTAGGCTTCTTTGAAGTTGGAGAGTTTGCTTTTGTTTTTGTTGTTGTTGTTGTTGTTGTTGTTGTTTTTAAGAAAATGTGTCACCCTTGTACTACATGCTTATAAGGGAGCCTACCCAGCAGTGTACTTTATTCAAAGGGCACATCCTCCCTACCCTGATTCCTCTAAAGATTAGTAATTCTCATGCAAAAGAAAAACTCCTGCATCTAGGCAGCTAGCTAATAAGGCACCATTCTGGACTCAAGGTCTCCAATGCTCTCATCCTGCCAACAGTTCAAAGACTGGTAGGAAAAAGTGAAAGTGAGCTGCATAATCTAGAGTGGAAATTCTTAGGGTTTGAGGGAGGCTGGAGGGAGAGTGGAGAGGAGGTGGGTATGAAGGCTGAAATTCCAGGAGGCCTTTAAACAAAGAAAGCAGCAGGGTCCTTGGAAGGCTAGATCCCCTAAACTGGAAAATCTACTTTTTCACTCTTTGGTCTGCTGTCCCCAAGTCCTCACAATGCTGCCAGCATCAGTGTGCCTCATCCTTTAGTCACCAGAGAAAAAGAAGGCATGGTGACATGAAGTGGGAAGTGTTCAGGTGACAGGCTTCCCTAAGCTCCCCGGGCTCTACCACTCGATCCACTCAACAGTGTATCCCTGAGGCAGTCTGCACCCTGCCCTCGCCCCATTCCAGCAGTACATGCCTAACTGGGAGGAATCTCAATGCCAGCTAGACTTTCTCAGGAAAAGATTTCTGGAGAAAGCAGCATGGAGTACACATGGCAGACACAGCTGAGGCTCATGAGCTTGAACCAATACTACCCATGTGACTTTTTAATGCAATAAAAATCAAAAGACTGGAGAAAATGGGCTTCAGTTTGCACCTGCAAATATGATAATATTATGGTTCAGAATCACAACTCTAGTTTACACAGAATTCTGGAGACACAGTTAGTGGGTGAGGGAGTATGGTCATAGCAATAAAATGACAGAGCATGAGGTAAATAGTGGGAAAAGGTATCTAGTGTGTGCGTCCCAGAGTTTAATACTTAGAGACTAAATTTTTTTATAGAAACATCCTTTTTCTCTGGGAGTTGTTCAAGGTTGATAGTAAAAAGGTCAGCCAGGAATTATCTATTTGGAACCTGTATGGTTACTTTATTTTTTTTTTCTAAGATTTTATTTATTTATTTGACAGAGATCACAAGTAGGCAGAGAGGCAGGCAGAGAGAGAAAGGGAAGCAAGCTCCCCGCCGAGCAGAGCCCAATGGGGGACTCAATCCCAGGATCCTGAGATCACGACCCAAGCCGAAGGCAGAGGCCCAACCCACTGAGCCACCCAGGGGCCCCTATGGTTACTTTAAATTATATATTCCATTTAATGGATCCCTCGATTGTTACTAAATATTAAGCATTTGGCACATACCAGGGCTTACTAAATATTATTAAATTAATAAATACTAAGTATTATTAAATTACTAAATAAGCTAAATCCTAAATAAACTAATTATTTAGTTTATGTTATATATTAATATATTAAATACTAAATATTTTAAATTAAATTTAGTTTATTAAATATTACTAAATATTATTATTCAGTGTGTGCTCAGTATAAGGGTTTCTTGAGAGTTTTCTTCCATATTTTTTCCCATCATTGGGTAAGAGATTTAGAAAATGACTTATAATACTGAATTCTTTCTTGGCGTTCCAAGGTCATGAGAAAGTGTTTGAGGAAGACATAGGACAGACAAGGATGTTTTGACTTTCCTCTCATTGAGAGGTGGGGTCTAACTCCCTCACCCTTGAATCAGAACTGGCTTTAGAGATTTTCTTGAGTAATAAAAATTAGCAGAAGTGATGTTCTGGAATTTTCCAGGCTGATGCATAAGGAGCCTTATAGCTCATTCCTGGGACCCTTGGAACACTCATTCTTGGACTCTGGGCTGCCAGGTAAAAAGTTCAACTTCTTTTAGCGGAGCAACCATGCGGCCATATGGAGAAGGAGAGATGCAATGGAGGCCAGCCTTCAGCTGTTCATGGCAAAGTGCCAAGTATGGGACAGAAGCTATCTCGGACCCTACAAACCTGCCCAGACACCAGCTGAATACCATCAGGTAACACCTGGTGAGAGAATGTGGAGCAGAAGCAGCAGCACCCAGCCAATCCCCGACTGGATTCCAGACCCACAGAACTGTAAGATATTAGTAAAGTGGTTATTGTTTGAAGCCACTAAGTTTCAGGATAGTTCATGAGGAAGCAATAGCTAGCCAAAACAGATGGACTAAAAGTTCACATGTGCGACTCCTCTGAGGGTGGTCATCAGCTTCTATTCAGCTGGCCCCTCCTCTGCTCAGTGGGAGCAAGGTCACAGTGCAAGGCCATGGTTGGCAAGACGGTTGGGTCATGCTCTTAGAGAAATGAGATCAGTTTTACTTGCTTCAAGGTAACCAGATAGAGTTTTGAGGGTGATGATTTCATGGCTTCATGACTAATTCTCAATCACTCGATAATAGATCCAAGGCATGTACAAATAGGGTAGGCTTTGTACAGTTTCTCGAAGCCTCTAGCATGGAGGAAAGGGGAAGAACAAAAAGCAGCTCTGTCTGGCATTGTGCAGTGGGTAATCGCTTCCACTGGTCCACATGGGCCTCCCTGACCCACTTTTACCTTCAAGAGCCTTTTACTGTCCCTAGTTCCCAGTAGTGTATGTGTGTGTGTGTGTGTGTGTGTGTGTGTGTATTTCCATTATCACAACATATTTTAAAATGGCACTGCAGAGTGCCTGGTGAGCAGTAGGGCAAAACCCAAAGTGTCATTCCAACACTGAGCATAAGAATCCCTGCATAAGGGAGGCTGTCTAAAAGCTTAGAAGATCCCCCACCACTGTCTCTCAGCCTCCCTCTTCATTAAAGGTCTTTTCCCCCCTCTCCAGCTCTAGTTTCATTTTGTGAAAAGGTTCACTGCCTGATGTGCCATGAGCAGACAAGCTTATCGAATGAACTGTAAATCTAATCAGTTTGGCACAGAGGTTTCATGGGAGCCATGTAAACAATAACTGGAGTTGTGTTAAGCTTCACTGACTCCAACTGATTCCCAGTTTGGTTCATTTGTGCAGAACAGTTGGAGATACAAAGCCAAGCCCATTAATTTCCAGAGAGCAGTTCTAACAGAGAAACGAGCTGTCAATCCCCAGGAGGCTTTCAATCCAAGCTCTAACTACACGATTTTATTTAAGGAATAAGGTGTGTCTGTGTGTTATTCAGTTTCTTTCCATTTCCTCAATATTCCATATTTCTAGGGAGATTCTGGCAATTCTTGTTGAAATTGGAATCCTATGGAGCAAGGAGCAGAGAACGTCTCCAAGTTTCCATGGCCCCTCATAATAGTGATCAAAGTGTGGTCCTGAGTCCCCACCCATGAAACTTTCTTAACGTGGTTGTGCCCCAGGTTTCCTCTGAAAAACGGACTTGATTAGCTTCAGCCACTAGTTCAGTTCTAGTTCTCGTCTATATACTTTTTAAAAAATATTTTATTTATTTATTTGACAGACAGAGAGCACAAGTAGGCAGAGAGGCAGGCAGAGAGAGAGGGGGAAGAAGTCTCCCCGATGAGCAGAGAACCCGATGTGGGGCTCGATCCCAGGACCCTGAGATCATGACCTGAGCCGAAGGCAGAGGCTTTAACCCACTGAGCCACCCAGGTGCCCCTCGTCCGTATACTTTTACAGCACATGTTCATTTTTTTTCATGTGAATTACACCCTCAAGATTGTAAAGTTTAGTAGTTACGGTGCTGAAGTCACTTTTCAATCTCTTAAATAGCATATGCTTCATTTCCAGATGGAAAAATGAATATTCACCACCGCTCCATTAGGAATACCAATTTCCCATCACTCTCTAGCATTGGCCAATGCAGTTATAATACCATGCTAATTTAAGGCATTTTCTGATCCTCTGAGCCTCGTATTTACATACTAGCTGAAACTGCAAGTGGAAATGAATGGAGATGATGATATTTGCCTTATCTCAATTTTTCTGTGAGAAGGAGAAAAGCACTTAAGCTTGAAATAAGCAGATGTGAAAACACTTCTCACTAATCAAAATGTTTACCACTAGGTTAGAAGAGGCTGCCTGTTCAGAGGCATTGAACCTGATCTGTATACTTAGCAAGATGAGCGTATTTAGTGTGACAGAACCTTGGAGCAGAACTTCTGCAGCTTAGTTCAGATGACAATGAGCAATACCATATTTCTTTATCAGGCTTTTCACAGTTCATGAACTTGAATTCAAGAGTGCCTCGTCCATCTAGTCACTATAGACTTTCACACCAATACGCTCTAAGCTTCATGTCAGCATACCCAGAAGTAGTAGAGAAGGAAAAAATGTGAAGAACAATGTGACTACAAGATTCAGAGAATTCGCTTTGTAAAAACATTGCATATTAAATTACAGAAACTTTAATTGGAATAAAGGAAATTAAATATCTAACATTCTGGAAGACAACAAAAATTGTGCAACTGCTCTCAATTTGATCCCAGGCAGTTGAATATTCATAACAGGGAACTTGCGAAATAACATATATGAAGATAACAGGAGATTGCCAATGTGATTCTGTAAAGAGCTTGGCATAACAAAGCGAGAGATCCACCTGCATTTTCTTGAGTAAGACCACCGTGGTTTAAAAATTACAGAATCCCACCTCAAACTACCTCAAGCTATACAATTGCTACTCAACAAAGGTTGTGGAATTAATGATCACAATAATAACTAACATTTATGGGATTTTGACCATGCAGTAGACAGTTCCAGCAAACATTTTACATTGATTCATTCATGTAATCTTCACAATAATGGGAATCAGAAATATTCTTAGTGGCCCCATTTTATGCATGAGGAAACTGAGGAGCAGCAGAATCAAATAAGTCCCCCAAGTTACACAGATAAGAAGTGTCAAAGCCAACTTTTGATCCCAGGCAGGCCAGCTCCAGAGCCCACATATATGACTCCCACCCCCAACCAATTCCCAGAATATGTGAATTTTTTAAGTGACCAATCAAAAAAAAGTGTTATCCTTTGCCTTTATTTTGGTATGAGTTGGAGTCATGGCTTTCACGTTGAAATCACAAGGTAGAAGTGGTCAATGGGACAGTGTCCACCTGTGATGTTCCAAGGAAAGTCTGATGGGGTTCATTCTTAAAATCTATCTCTGTCAAGGGGCACCTGGGTTAAGCGTCCAACTCTTGATTTCAGCTCAGGTCATAATCTCAGGGTCGTGAGATCAAGCCCAGCATCGTACTCAGCAGGGAGACTGCTTGAGATTCTCTCTCCCTCTCCCCCTCCCTCTGCTTGATCTCTCTCTTCAAATAAATAAATACAACTTTTCTTTTAAAAAAAAAAAGAATCTATATCATTCAATATCAGTTTTAGGTAGACAGAAAGAATGTATTTCCTCAATTTTTATATGCTAATGATTTTAGTAAAGTGTTACTATCTCGGAAGACAAGGGGAATTCAAACCAACGCTCAGAAAATGGGGGAAATAATTCCGTAAAAACTATTCAATTCACTTTAGATGTTCCAGAGATGTTTATTCATCACAGTGCCAAAATCAGCCATTCCACATGGCATGTGCTCAGAGTGACAGAGCCCATGCTCTGAAAGACACATGCCCAGCACAGGCGACTGGATGCGGACGAACACCTGACCTGGGAAGGATGGGTTGACACGTTGGGTCACAGTCCATTCAGAGGCTGGAGCAGGCCTATCAGATGCTAGCTCCTGGGAGTTTGCTCTGGACAACGGAGTGACACAGTTGGCAATGGTAACTTAAAGTTGACAAGTTATGAGGTAGGGAAAGGAAAGGAGAGGCCATTGTGGCTTCACGCGCACACAAGCCAAAGCTAGGAGGGAGCTGAGGAAGATGGTCCGTGGAGAGAGGAGAATGAAGAAATAGAGAGTGAAAGAGAAAGGGAGGGAGAGGGACATACACAGATGAATGCGAGACATCTGAGCGTGGCTGTGTTTTGTCCTGCCGCAGATTCCGGCGGCTCTTAGGTTCCACTGTGGGCCACGGGCACTCTCACAAGTCCTGTGGCCTCAGAACTCAAGAGGGGCTTTGTTCCTTGCAAACCGAAAAACCGCACCTGAAAATCAAATGCGTGAAAAGCAATTCACTTCTGGACAAAATCTCTCTATACTCCAAAATAGGTTAGGGCACTAGAGATATATAAAAAGAAGAAGGAAAATGACTTGAAATTAAGAATGATTTACCTATGCAAAACCACTGTTTAAAAAAACAATACAATACTGACTTATAGGTCAAGGGATATAGTATATAAAATCATAATTTTTTAAGAGGTAGATTTTAAAAAACTTTCTGCTCTCTTTTAACTAAACCTTACTTGGCATACAGTGTCATTTTTGCCACCCTTTAAAACAAAAAAAGATATAGAGATATAGATCTCCTGGCAAGGGTTCCAAGAGTAATTAAATTTATTAAATTATGACTTACATGAAGCAACAAGGAATTGGGTCTCTTTGGTCTAGAGAGAAGAAAGTTAAGGAGTGACTTTTGTCTTCAAAGATATGGAAGCTTTTTATTCACAATTATGACTTCTATTCATAAAAATTAGGAATGAACTTTGGTCAAAGTTCTCTGTTAAACAGGAGGAAGAGTCTGTACACAGGCTACAGAGGGTCAAGGGCTGTCCTGTCCTGGAGAGATGTTCAAGAAAACATTTAGAAAACACGTGGAAGTCTTGCATGGTTGACAAATAGAACTCAGTAGCATCTTTGGGTCTGAGCTGCCAACCATTGTTTAATGACCTTGCAGAAGTGCCCTGGGAGGCCATGGGTCAGAGAAGAAGGAAGAAATAGAAATAGAAATAGAAATAGAAATAGAAATAGAAATAGAAATAGAAATAGAAGAAAAAGAGAGGAAGAAGAAGAAACAAGCAGACAGGGACGTATGTCAGAAGAAGTGGTCAAGTTAGCATTCACTTTTCAGATGATGTTCAAAGGTGACTCTCTGCTCTCTTATTTTGTACAGCATAGTATGTAACAGGATGGTTTGTCATCGAACCACATCCTGGATTAGAAGTGACCCAAGTTGAACATGACGTCTACAGTGGCCAAGAGTTTAGGCTCTTCACGCGCAGTCGCCCTGCCTCCCTCTCCGCAAGACCTCCCTGGGGAGACGCCTAAGAGTCAGGCTACAACTGACTCACCAGCTGCCTTCAGGAACCCACATGAGAATGGCTCCCACCGGAGCTTTGACCGGAATATCGACTATGGCACTGCCCCGCACTTCCCGAGCTATGCACAGCTCTGCCTCTGGGCGAAGGTGTCATTTGAAGGACAGTGGGTGGCATGAAGGCCTCGTTCCTAAGGTACCTTGCTGAGGAGGAGAGATGTAAAGGCACCTATGTCCCCATGTTGGAGCTCGGAGGACTAAATCCTAATTCCAACTCTGTTTATTTCTTGAGAAACCTGGAGTGTACCACTTTCCTTGGCTCTCCATTTCTGTTCCTATAACCCAGGGTAGGTTGACTTCTCTTTGATGATAGAGTGGGCTACATAGGATGTACACATACCTGACTGAGTTGCTGTGTTTAATTAAAGTTAGGCTCTTGGGGCGTCTGGGTGGCTCAGTTGGTTAAGCCTCTGCCTTTGGCTCAGGTCATGATCCCAGGGTCCTGGGATCAAGCCCCGTATCGGGCTCTCTGCTCCCCGGGGAGCCTGCTTCCTCTTCTCCCTCTGCCTGCCTCTCTGCCTACTTGTGATCTCTGTCCGTCAAATAAATAAATAAAATCTTAAAAAAAAAAAATTGAAGTTGGACTCTTGAAGAAAATTGGGCTTTTACCAATGAGAAAGAAACTGGTACTCACTACTCAGAATGCTTGCTTTATAGACCACATTAGAGGTCATAAGGCTTTTGTACTAAAAGAGACTTCTGGTATCATATAACATTCAGTCTTATCACGTGTATGGAGTTGAGGAAACTGAGACCCATAAAGAGGTAGGGGCAGAATCAGGATTAGACCTTGAGTCTCCCTAATCTCACCACCTATTTTCCCTAGCAGGCCAGATCAGTAGGGGTGGCATGTTCTTTTTGTCAACGACAACCCAGCACACTAGAATTCATAGGGCTTCGCAGTGGAACGTAACTTTGGAAGTTAAATTCGCCCAGAAATGCTGAAGTTGGAGAGCGGACACTCGGCAGAAGCTGAGAGGATCACATGGCCGTGTCCCGGTGTCATGTTACATGGAGGCTGGATCTTGTCCACTGCTGCCCAGGTCCCACCCAAGGGCTTGCAATCTTCCTGACTTCATAGTACTTCTAACCCAGGGCTTTGGATGAGAAGAAACTTCGAGAGGGCATCCCTCTGCCTTGTAGAAGAGGCTCTATCTCAGGTCGTGCCTGTCTGTCTCCACAGGCTCCTCCTGAAGTCAATCCGTTCCGATCAACTAATTCTAATGTGCCTTCGATCCTACATGCCCTGGGCTGAGTGTGAATCCAGTTCATGTTTCATAGGGAATGAAATTATTCTAAATAAAAACAATGTTTTTAAAACGTTAAAATATGACTCACATGCTCGCTCGGAAAGCAACTTAGACAACAGATGTGTCTAAAACAGAAAGTGACATTTTCTACCCTGTCCAGTGCCACTCCCCTGGGATAATCATTGTTAACAGTAGGCTTACATCCTCCCTTTTATGCACGTAGGAACATGTTTATAAATATTTGGCTTTCAAGTCTTGCATGATTTAAGGAACTCCTTATTAAAGATCATAGGTTAAACTCCCTCTTAGTGATGCATTAAGCCCTACTTTGGGGACCCTGAAAATTAATAATAAGTATGGAAGAGGGCAACCTGGCTTACTGTGCCTAGGTTGGGCGGGTTACTCCCGACAGGCAAATAAGTCAACTCTGGTCATTTAAAAACAGGACTCCAGCTCTCACTAGAGTTAACCATAAGAAGTGTGGAACTGAAATTAGTTCCCAGTGCTATTGTGCTGAGCTGCAGGGAGGCTGCAAGCGTGAGAAAGCTCTGTTTCATACTAAATAGTATCTTGTTTAACATTCATGAGGCATCTACTTGACACAGTCTCTTTGGAATTCTATGTTCTCTGGTGATTTCTTTTGGTTACACTAGTAACTATGGCGAGGTGATGTTCCCCTGATATTTGGGAAATTGGTCATGACTTGGTATGATTGGAAGGAACATTCTCTCTAATCTAACTATGACTAAGGCAAGTGCATGCCCAGTACCTGAGGGCTGTGCCTGCACATGCCTCTGTGGGGCCTCGGAATCTGAGGTACTATTTATCTGAAGGGCTGCCTGGCTGCCGGGCCCCAGGCAGCTGCTCAGGAAGAAGCGACACCTGGACTAGGGAAAGAACAGTCGCTCCCCAGGGCAAGCATTCACCCCGTACAGGTCTCTAATCAGAAGTGGACAGCACCTTTCAGGCTAACTCCTGGCTCTTGTGGTCTCAGACAAGCTATTAGGTCTCACTGAGTCCTTTGTAGCTGAATAGGGCACACGGGGAGTAAGGTACAGGGAGTGTGTATATAACACAAGTGCTCAACCAGGTTCCGTGCATTGTGGTCTGAGATACCAAGGAGTCCCGTGTAGCCAGAGAAGAAAAAATGTCAAGTCTCAGTGATTGTCAGAGCAAGCCAAGGGCTAAGCAATTTGTGTCATTACCACTCAATTTCCCTCTCAATGAGATACAAACAACTTTGACCACTAATCTAAATTTCACCACATTTTCTCGTGCTTCCCAGTGCTGTCGCTGCCTCAATTTCTTGTTCTGCAGAGGAGGGTTAGCCCTGCCTATCTCCAGAGGAGGATCGATTAGTTTGTGCCTGAGATGGGTGCTGAAAATAGGGGTCAATGGTCACAAAATCTATTTACCACAATCACAAAATGCTGCCTCTTTTCTTCTGTTACTCTGGAATTTTTTTTTAATCAATTGCTACTTGAAACTAAGGCAATGTTTCTTGAACTAAGATTTCTGAAAGAATTATTTTTTTAAAGATTTTTATTTATCCACTTGACAGACAGAGATCACAATTAGGCAGAGAGGCAGGCAGAGAGAGAGGGAGAAGCAGGCTTCCTGCCGAGCAGAGAGCCCGATGTGGGGCTCGATTCCAGGACCCCGGGATCATGACCTGAGCCAAAGGCAGAGGCTCCAAACCACCGAGCCACCCAGGCGCCCCTGAAAGAATTATTTTTTAAAGATTTATTTATTTATTTTAAAGAGAGAGGGGGAGAGAGAGAGCGTTCGAGCGGGAGGAGAGGCAGAGGGAGGGGGAGAGAATCTCAGGCAGACTCCCCACTGAGCACAGAGCCCGATGTGGGGGCCCTACCTCATGACGCTGAGACCGTGCCCCGAGCTGAAATCAAGAGTCAGACATAGCCACTTGAGCCACAGAGATGCCCATGAAAGAATTTTTTAATTTGGGGTTTTCTTTTAGCTTATGATCTAAGAAAAGTAATACAAAAGGGTTCTGAACCATTGGAATGACAACTGCTTGTGACCAAACCTATCTTGAGTTCAGCACCTGCATTTGTACTTCCATGAGACTCAGTGCCAAACTTCAGTGTTATATACAACACCATACACGAATTGTATACAAGGCAATGTGCTAACTTCATTGGGCAACCAATATAATGGATCAACGGATAAAGCTTCAAAAACTGTAAACCTAAAAATAACAGCAGTGACAATAAGGAAGCCTCAAACAATGGTCCTTCATTTCCAAGATTTAAAGGGTCAAGTGAACTAGGGAAATGTAAAACAACTAAACACATCTTTCCATTATTAAACCCAATATCAGCAATTTAGTGTCCATAAAAATAACATCTATGGCTCATCTGGATTTTACTGGTTTTATAAGTATGGATGTTTAATTGATATATTCATTCTGGTATTATGCTTGCCTAGCGTTCATGAACCTGGTTTTGTGTGTGCTTATATTTAAGGAACATTACATTAAAAAAAATTTGAGTCATCACTTGAGCTAATAAGAATTTTTCCATGAACAGCATCAGTCTATAAATTAATTTGGAAAATGCCTAAGGCATTAGCTGCAGTTTGGTTTTTTAAACAGAAAATCTCATTCTAAGGTCAGCTGTTCAAACGGAATTTTGGCAGGAACTCTCAGGCAGAGGTTTAAAGCTGGTGGATCTTCCTAACATTGTTCGACGTTTTCTTTCCAGTGCACCTGTATTCACACAGTCACTTATACACCCATCAAACATTGAATACCTTTACTATGTACCCTGCAGGCATGAGAATGAGGAATACGATATTATTTTTACCTTCAGGGTCCACAGCATAGTTGATAAACTGAAAAAAAAAAATACCCAATAGTAATCTATATTTGCCTGGGAGGTGAGAAGCCTCTTTCGGGAGGAAAACCCCAATTATATGTGTTCACTCCTGAGCATGCCTACTCAGTTGGTGGAATGACCAAATATGTTGATTCCTGTCCTAGTCATCTGTTCCCATGATAGTACCATATTGCTTTGATCAAAATAACCTTATGATACATTTTTAAGCCTGGGCCAGTCCTACAACATTATTCTACTTTTTCAGGATTTTCCTAGATAACTCTTAACAGGGACTTTTTTTTTTAATGAACATTAGAAGATTTTTGTGAAATTCTCCATAAAATCCCCCTGGCATTCTCATTATAAATTTGTTAAAAACCAAAGCTTAATTAGAGGAGATTGACATACTAAAGGGTATTATGTCTATACTGGTAGTAAAATAGAACATGTTTCTTCATGGATTCGAATCCTCTCTTACCTGTCTCAAAAAGGAAATGGTTTTTTTTTTTCCCTACAGATAGATCTAGCATATTTCTATTCCTATATAGTTGTTTTATGTGTGTCTAAGTCTTATTGTGAATAAAATCTGTGTTTTTATATTTCCCTTTATCACTCGCATAGAGGAACAGTCTTGATCTACACAATTATTTCATAACTAATCCTCCTAAATGCTTATTCGTTCTGATAAATGAGTACTTTCAAGTCTTTATATTTGAATGCCCTCAATGGCAGATGCCATTTTAACTGATGTTATTAACTCAACATCTCTTTCCATCTTGCATTTGGCCAATATTTGCATTTGATTCCTTACTCCAGTACTTGCTGTGATAGAAATAAATTTGGTGATACAATTTTATTCATACAACTGATTCTTGAGGATGACGTGGCGAACATAGTTCCCAGGATGTTTGGTCAAATTTTGTTTTCCTGTTGCTTCCCTTGGTTTAGACAGTCTCCTAGTAGACAGTCTTTCGGTTTGTTTGTTTTTTTTAAATATTTTTTATTTATTTGACAGAGATCACAAATAGGCAGAGAGGCAGGCAGAGAGAGAGGGGGAAGCAGGCTCCCTGCGGAGCAGAGAGCCCGATGTGGGGCTCGATCCCAGGACCCTGAGACCACAACCTGAGCCGAAGGCAGAGGCTTAACCCACTGAGCCACCCAGGCACCCCAGTCTTTCGATTTTAAAATAAGGATTATTTTATCTCCTTTTATGTATGTATGTGTATGTATGTATATATATATATGTATATATATATATATATACATCTCACAGAATACTTTGTTCTAAAACAGCAATATAACAGGTTCTTAACCTTTAAACTATACTTGAGATCAGTGCCTTACATAAACTCCAAATTTAGTGGTAACATCGAATAATAACACTGTTTCATATTTCCAAACAGTGGCAGGTCAGAAGCAAAAATCCGGTTGCTAATTGGCTGTGTCTGTGCCATGTTCAACTCCAGTTTGTGAGCAGCAGAATTTTGACATTTTTGTTCTGCTTGCTCACTGCTCTGGCCCAAGGAAATGAGTTGGACGAGGGCCCTTCTTTCTTATTCAGATATGCCACAGATTAATTTTAAAGACTTCCTTTCATCTACATAACAGAATGGGTTCAGATAGCCTTTTAAGCTATTATCTGCAGTTTGGAACTTTGTGCTGGAAAGTCATAGCAGTTATACAAAAGGGGTCTGTTAGAAACACTGAACAATGAGAGTATGACATTTTTCTCCTTCTGCCTCCAGAAAAGAACCAAAGCAACTATTTTATTGCATTTATGTGTTTCATAAAAGAATGTGGGGTTATATTTATATGCCAGCAAGCTTCATGGAAATGACAAAACTATGCGGCTTGTTTAAGGAGACACTCTCATTAATCCCTCATTCTCATTGAGCTGGTGGAGGGAAAGTGGCAGCAAATTATTCCATGTGTCCTGCTCGATGCTGAAACCACGTCCTTGTTTAAGTGTAAGAAAAATAAGGAGTCATGTTAATCTAGAACGAAACGCAGCCTTATTGTGTAATCACGGAAGAAGAATAGGAAACAGCGTGCAACACATTTAGAATTTTGGTTGAGGGGCGCCTGGGTGGCTCAGTGGGTTAAAGCCTCTGCCTTTGGCTCAGGTCATGATCTCAGGGTCCTGGGATCGAGCCCCGCATCGGGCTCTCTGCTCCGCGGGGAGCCTGCTTCCCTTCCTCTCTCTCTCTCTCTGCCTGCCTCTTTGCCTACTTGTGATCTCTGTCAAATAAGTAAAATCTTTGGAAAAAAAAAAGAATTTTGGCTGAAATGAGGCTATGTAGACAGATATTTTCAACAGAAAGTAAACACATGCACACAAAAATTACAAATTTGCCCTTCCACATAAGTGCTTCTTGTTTGCATTTGTGGGTTTTTTTTCCGTTTCCTCTCTTGATTTCATTGATTTTGTGTGAGCCTGCATGTGCAGACATTCTTTGAATATAAATTGCTTTAATTAAAAACCACCTGAGCCAGGAAATTCAGTCCTCAGCTTATCAGTGTGAAGATTTCACAGAAGGGTTTTCACGTCCTGGTTGCCCTTCTGAGGGAGCTGTGATTTTCCAGGACAATCTCTTCTTTGAACCCAACATGAAAACACATCAGAGCTCTTTTTGGAACAAAGAAATATACATAGGAAATAAAGACATTGTTTTATCAAATCCTCATCTTCTACTCTGACGTAAGCTGGCAAGGAAAGAAAGTGTCTCCTTCCAAGAGGAAAGTGGACCAAGTCTGTTTTCTCCATACTTTATCCTGCTCAACTCAACTGGTATGACCACACTGTAGTGTAGACAAAGATCAGCTTCTTATGTCGTACATTTGAAACTAATGTAATGTCATATACCAATTTTACCTCAGTTAAAAACAAAAAAAGTAGAAGCAAGCTTTCCCCCTTGTCTTCCCTGGAGTTGCATCCCAACTTCCCCTCATGTATGCAGCCCCCTCATCCGCAGCCACTGGCTGGCTGGATGGGGTTGGGTCTGAACTCCTTGCCCAAGACTGCTTCTGGCACAATATTAGTCATATTTATTTAAGCTGGTTCTGCCTCATTCTGCAATGAGGAGGAGTTCTGCTGTCCGAATCTGGGCTGCTCAGAACAGTTAGAGGAGAGCAACCACCCCCTCCCATCACCTCAGGCCCCAAAGGAAGCCTGGAGGAGACGGGCCCATGGTACACTCGTCTACACAGTGTCCTCTGACACACATGATTGTGTTTGTGGTGGCCCTCCAGCTTGCCACTGTATAGAGCCAACAGGCCAACTCCTTTTTAATCCCTTTCAGAGCTCACTCATTACCCCCAAACAATCCCTTTCCACCCACAGACTCAGCTGCATGTTCATGGTGACAAAGTCCTTGCTGAATCCTGTTGCCTCTGGGAGTCTTTCCAGTACCTTCCTTCAGGAGTCTCCCTAGCTTCCTCTCCCTTCTAGATTCTCTACTTGGAATCCAGCTCTTGCTCTCCATGTACTAGTGTGGACTTGACCGCCTTACCCCACACTCATTTTTGGACACAGACTCCAGCCCCACACACCTCCATCAACAGTCTGAGGGCCTAAGACCCCAGCTCAATTCAAAGACGTGGGCCCCTTCAGCAAGGCATACCTCAGAACATAAATAATTATGGCTGTGTGGTACACAGACCGCCCAAATAGTACTCATAGTCTCTCAGAGCTTGTTCTCATTCTCATATCAAGAGTAAGAACAGTCTGGCCATGCTACTTAATAGTCTGGTACCTGGGGACATTTAAGGAACATCCAAACCAAGTGTTGACAAAAGTCACACGGCTTAGTTCAAATTCAAGGAGCAAGCACTCCAGCAGATACAAACAAAAGGGTGTATAATAATTGACCACTTTGAAATAGTTTCATTAAAGCAATCTATGTTTAAAATGTTTTTTATACTTACTTAGCACCTACTTCATAGACCACAGAAAAGGGTGACAGATACTAGGAATTAATAAAGACACAGTCAGTTGCCACAGGAAGTGTACAATGCAGGACAGGAAATAAGACACACAAACCAAGAGCAATGACACTCTACCAGCTGTGTGTTCTGGGCACAACAGCAATCTGCCACAGAGGCTAAGGGACTTTAAGGGAAGGCATGGGTCATTTTCCAAACATTTATCAGAGGCCTACTGGGTTCCTGAAACTAGAAATAGAATTAAAACACAGTTCCTGGGGCACCTGGGTGGCTCAGTTGGTTGAGTGTCTGCCTTCAGCTCAGGTCATGACCCCAGAGTCCTGGGATCCACTCCCCTGTTGGGTGGATCCTTCTCCCTCTCCCTCTGCCTGCTCTAGCTCATGCTCTCTCTCCCTCTCTCAAAAATAAATAAAATCTTAAAAAAAACCAAAAACCCACAGTTCCTGTTTTCAAGGAGTTCCCTATCTACTGGCAGAAAGCAAGATACACAGATGAACGCCAAACAATGTGATATAGGGAAAACCAGAGAGATATGAGAAATACCATGGAACTCAGAGGAGGGGCTCTAAAAATAGGTACTCGTGATAGATACCTGAGCAACCAGGTCTAACTCCAGAAGCAATTAAGTGGCTCCATAAATGGCTACACCAGCTGATGATGAAAGAACCCTGGCCCTGGCCCGGGCTGGATCGCCAGAAAATTTCCTGGAAGAAGTAGTACCTGATCAGACACTTAAAGAACAAGTAGAAATTGATCAGGCAAGGGCATTTCAGACAGAGCTAACAGCACATGCAAATGCTTGGTGGGGTGAGCACAGTACCCATCCGGGAGAATCCGTGAGCCTTCACTGAACATCCCCGCCCCCTCCATGAGCACCCAGGCCACACACACCCAAAGGGGTTTATCAGAGGACGCCCTGTGAAGTGAGGCAGCCTGCTTGTTGAAACTATCTAGAAGCCATTGGAGGAGACATTTGACAATAGGCAAGATTGGAAACAACAGTACACACACACACACACACACACACACACACACACACCCCACTGCTGTTCATAACCAGAAGCCCAAAATACACCCTGGATGTTGAAGACCAACCTCTGAGGCAAGCACAAGAAGGGGAAAACTGGTAAATAAAGAAAAGCAGGCCACAGATAGAGGGTAGACACAAGAAAACAGCCTACCTCAAGAAAGGCTTTTTAAAAAATGCCCAAAGGGGAGAAAAAAGGAGGGAAGATTAAGCCATAAAACTGCTCCAACAATAACATAACTTGGTACTTAAGAGGAATTGATAAGACTGAATGCAAAAATGAGAATTAAATGGAAAATGAGCAAATCCAATGTTGTAAGTATAGTGAGCACTTGCTGTTTCTCCCTGCCCACAACCACCCTTATTCATCTGTATTGGAATCTCCCCTTCCTATGACAGTACCTCATAAGCCATGAGGCTCGAGCCTGGGCTGAAGCTCACCCTCCAGGCCCCTCCTCCACCACATGTGACCCCAGAGCATTTGAGGTGGCCCATTCACTCCAGCCTCAGTCATGGGTTCACAAGTTCACAAGTGATTCTTTGCCAGGACTTTCTGGTAGAGTTTTGTTTGTTTTGTTTTAAAAGATTTTATTTTATTTCTTTGAGAGAGAGCAGGAGCTGGGGGGAGGCGCAGAAGGAGAGAGAGAAGCAGACTCCCCTCTGAGAAGGAAGTCGCTTGATCCCAGGGCCTTGATCCCAGGGCCTTGGATCATGACCTGAACTGAAGGCAGATGCCTAACTGACTGAGCCCTCCAGGGTGCCCCTCTGGCGGAGTTTAATGAAGGACCTCTTCCTCACTGAGAGCTGGAAGCAGGTTGCATGTGAGTCTCGGGATGCCAGGAACCATCTGCACCAGTGGTGAGAGATGGGGTCCTGGTGACATTCATTTCAGCCTCTAGAGCTGATATTCATCCCTGGGTTTCTCTGTTATTTGAGCAAATTCTCATTTTCACTCAAGCTCATTTGAGTTGGGAGTCTGATGCTTATAAACCAAAAGGTCCTGATTAACTCAAGAAGGCTTTCAGTCACCAGCATAATGTTTCAAGTGACAGGAATTCTGGCCAGTTATTAAAGACATCCCTCAATGACTAGACCTGATATATATTAAGTTCTCACAAATGGAAACATTGGGAGTGAGGGCTAGGTAGGGGTCACAGAAAGCGCTTGGTTCTGCTTTACTAAAGAATTTCTGGTGCAGAAAGTACATGCCCACAAAAAGCATTTTGCATAAGTCAGAAACACTGCCTAATTTCTACCTTCACTCCATGAAAACTTACTGAGCAGGCCCAGGACCAGGCAGTACACACAGTGCTGGGGAGACACAACACAGTGTCCTTGCACAGAGAAACTCACAGTCTGGGAAGAGGGATCCGTGAACGCGCGCAGAGTAAGAGCTATAATCCAGGAGAGACAAAGTGCTGAGGGAGCCCGAAGGGGGAAGCAAACAGCTTCCTTCCATCAGAAGGAAAAACAACCCATTCCACTTCAGGGGACAACAGATCACTAGTGGCTTACCCACCACGTTCACTTTAAACATATTCAATATGGCAGAGAAGAATGCCTCAAGCTTTGAGACATTTCCACACTCAGGTGAAAGAGAGGGCACCTAGACTTGTTAGTTGAGTCCCTGCTCTGGGCCGGGCACAGATGCTCCATCTACGTTACCTCAGAATAGATGGCGCAGAGCTGCCAGGGTTTTGACAGGCTCTGAGACCATCACGAGAACAAATTCAACAGCTAATCTGACAGTAGTGGTCATTGGAATACTGTTGGCTCCAACAAAATGGAAGGGGTCGCCAAAGAAGCCAGGAATCAAGAGAATTCATATTTTTGTGTCAAAAATTGAAAATAAATATCAAAGTTTTAAATAAAGACGGGCTCAGAACCTGTTTGTGTGACTTGTCCTCACTCGCCTTATTCCATTCCCAGTCTTGCTCCGGAGATGGTGGCTCCGTGCACTCTGTGGTAAATGTTGTCACCTCCTGTCTTCCCGTCCTGAACAGCAAAACAATCCTTAAAATGGCCGTGGCTCGTGTGTCCATATCTGGGAACACCAAAATCATGTGAGGCCAGAAACTGCCTAGAAGCTGGGCCTCCCTAGATGGGGAGGAAAGGCCGGGAGACCCATCCTGTATCCAATCTAGGTTGGAAGGAGAAGGAAAACCAGCATGGATCATGGAACCCTGTCTTCACTAACTGAGATAAGGGTGAGGGGACTTTCTGGCCTATGAGAAAGCCTCCTTCACCAGGATTATTGGAAACATTAGAAACATCAGACCCTCTCTAGTTCCCTGACTAGCCATCGCCTCAGGAGTTTTGAAGACAGCTTTGAGTGATGAAATGCATGCCATCTCCCCTGTTTCTCCTCTCGGTCCCTTAATACAGCCTCATGTTCTAGGAGGCCCTGGGGCCCAGTATCCCAGTGGTAGAACTGTCCTCGTTGAGCTCCATGCAAAGCAAAAGGAATGAGGCAGAAGTAAAATGAAGAACAAATGGACTACCAACTCAGGATTGGGTCTCTGAAGAGGCTGGGACCTAACATTGAGCCAAATTCAGCTAAACCATCAATTTTTTCATCTATACCTTGAAGGTACTCTTTCTTGCCTTGCTGTGTGAAGGCGTTCCTAAAGAATGAAGACTACAAAACAAAATGGCCTTCAGATACAAGAAATGATTCTCTGTGTTTAACTAGAGAATTTTTCAAGAGTTATTTTGTATTTGTTTTTATTATTCTTTTTATATGCTTTTAATTTAACAAAAGGGTAGGGGAGTTTTTGGCATTAACCATGATTTGCACTGATGGAGGAAGCATGCCACTGCATTATTTATATTAAAATAATTAAAATAGCTACCATTTATGTGCCACACACCATGCTATGTTTATAAATATTACTGCCTTTAAAGGTAGGGTATTTCTTTTAATAATGGAGTTCAGAGAAAGTTAAAGGGAATTTACAAATCTTCTGTATATTAAAAGATTCATTTTTCATTCATTTATTCCTTTGGCAAATACTTCTGGATGGAGACATGAGCATACAGGCTTTTTCCTTCTGCATGCTTAAGGCCTCATAGGACTACTTCATGTTATCTTGGGAGACTTTGGAATTTTACTTGTAAGAAAGAAAACCAGTTTAACCAATAATCTTATTATATCACCACCAAAAGTTAACTCGGTCTCTGAACTCATAGCATTTCCTCTCCTGATACCTGGAAACAATGCAGTTTTAAAAATATTTTGACTCTTGGTGGTCTCACTTTTCCTGGAAAGTCACCGAAACGCCCTGAGGTCATTCATGTGAAGCAGTCATTCAAATAACTTGTAGTTGGGGCACCTGGGTGGCTCAGTGGGTTAAGTCTCTGCCTTCAGCTCAGGTCATGATCTCAGGGTCCTGGGATTGAGCCTCGTATCGGGCTCTCTGCTCAGCAGGGAGCCTGATTCCCCCCGCCCCCCTCTGCCTGCTCTCTGCCTACTTGTGATTGATCTCTCTCTGTCAAATAAATAAATAAAAATCTTAAAAAAAAATAACATATAGTTAAGACCTACTATGCACTAAGAACCACAGGCTGTTAGTGGCTGAATGTATAGGAATAAACAAGGCACAACTGCCACCTTCAGGAGGTCATTGTCAGATGAAGAAGTACATAAGGGATTATGATACGTCGTGATTCATGACACAGACAAAATTCTGCACCAGGTGCTGTGGGCGGGTGAAGGGAAAAAGCACGAAATCCATCATCACAAAGCCCGAGGAGCGCTTTCCGACTCGAGAGAAAGATCGACAGCCAAGTAAGAAGACGACCCAGAAGAGTGGTGTTTGGAACCCTTACCAGGAAGTGTGGATTATCACACTCTTGAGAGGCGTCCGTTTCACCCTAGTGTGCGAGTCTTCTGGAGTCAGATGGTGAAATCAATCACGGAGGCGTTGGGTTTCGGAGCCAGCTGGGAAGAACTGGCCGGATTCCACTTCTAGGGAATGGCCCGGGAGGGGCGGCTCTGGGGGATAGGCATCTCACACTATTTGCTGAAACCCCTTTCAGCCTGAGCTGTAGGCAGCAGCTGACTGCATTAGGAGCACCCCCCCAACACCCCCAGGCCTTTCCCAGATGTCCTGCTCAAACCCCTGCACCCCACCCCTGGAAGCCATTGAGTCTGGGGGAAGGAAAAGAGAGAGAAAGAGAGCACAACAGAAATTCTCAAATGAGTTAGAAAAATGAATTCCCATTCTTGCTAAGCGATCCATAGGAGACTGAGGCTCCCAGGAGGCTATAATTTCTTCCCGATGAGCCTTTCATTTTGACCACATTTCCATGAAATAAAAGAACTGCCATCCATTTGGACTCAAGTCCCTTGGAAATAGCCCCCTACCATTCTTGCCGATAATCAGAATTAGTTTCCCATACATGGCATTTGAAGGCTGTTGACTACTGACACCACATGTGAGGAGGAATTTGCTGCACTGTATAAGTGTTGTCTGGGACCCAGACAGGTGACCTGAGCTGTCACACAGGAAGTCAGTGGTAGAAGAAGGTGTAGAAGACCATAGCTGAGCTCTGGACTCCTATCTGAGGACTTTGGTCCAAAGGTGTCTTGTATATGTAAA
Source organism: Mellivora capensis (assembly GCA_004024625.1). Taxonomy (NCBI): domain Eukaryota; kingdom Metazoa; phylum Chordata; class Mammalia; order Carnivora; family Mustelidae; genus Mellivora; species Mellivora capensis. The sequence goes on along the minus strand of PISX010007678.1, from coordinate 54,320 downwards.
GGTTCTCTCCTATATAATAATATAGAAGAAGAAAGAATGATAGTGTTTACATTTGTGAGAGATTTTTTTACATATTCACCAGCTTTTGTGTACTTTATTTTTTCCTTGGCAAGGTTGTTGTCTCTTCCTAGCTATCAGCTCAATCCCTTTCTGTGGTTCGGGTTCTTCAGGTCAGGATGAACAGCCCTAAAGTTCAGCCCGAGAGATCTATTCGCACTTCCCAGTCTCCTCACATCTGCTGTGGAGGGGCCGCCTGGAAGCCTCCCAGGGCAAGTCCTCCTGAGGGAAGGGAAGAGAATACCACCCAAAGAGCTCTGTGAGTTCCCGCCATCTCCAGTGCGCTTGTGTTCCGGGGCTCTGGCAGAGACCATCGTTGGAATTTAGCAAGAAGCCTGCACAAAAATTACTGTTCCTATGAGGCTGACAGCTGGTAAGGACTCATTAGGGAGTGTCAGTTTTCCATAGGCAACTGCATTTCTGAGAAAAGGGCCTGACCCCGGGGGGGATAAAACCCCACAAAACCAACAGCTATTTCTATTTCAAGAGAACAAGTTGTTGAATCTGAAGTGACAAGAGAGTTCACAAACCCTTTAATCGCCCACTTCTGGCTCGTTCCATCCACTCTTGAGACTAAGATGTGGGTCAGGACTATAAAATAAGCACTTGATGAACCTTCCTTTTCCCCTCCCCAAACACAGGCTGGGAACATAGTGAAGGGTTTCAGGATTTCCTCACAATCATGGAGGAAGTTGGGGAGACCTGGTTTTGAAAGATGGGACCAGCCCGTTATGACACACACCAGGATATCTGTTCGTCACCTCATCGTGTTTGGAGAGACCAGTAAGTGCACACACAGTGGCTAGTGTTGGGAAGAAATGAAAGAGGCATCAGATGATCATCCCTGCCCTGAAGCAGCATACAGTCTGGAATGAGACCCACCCCCTTCGGCAAAAAAGACCAAATTACAAGCTCTACACATAATTCAGATCTAGTATGGCCCATACTAGAGGTTAGGGACCAGAGAGGTCACCGAGGGCTGGAGTGTGGTCCTCAGCTTCCCTTTCTTCAGGCCCTCTGTGGATGTTGTCTTCTCAGGAGTCTGTCCCAGTTTTCTTGCTCAGTCTAACTCTTCTAGTTCAGTGGTTTCCAAGAACCCACTTTAGGACTTTCTCACTCTCTCAATTGCTGCTGGATACATATCCAATTTGAATGTGCCTAGCGGTGGATCTCCATCTTGGTAGCACATTAGAATCACTTAGGGAGCTTTAAAAACGGCCCGAGCCCAAGTCCTATTCCAGACTGACTGAATCAGAGTCCCCAGGAAGGGGGTTTTGAGTGTCAGCCTAATGGGCAGCCAGGTGGAGAACCACCAATTGAAGCAAGAGAGGGTAATTTGCAAACTCACAGAGGGAAACCAGAGGAAGAGCCCAGTGGAGTTGCCCGAAAGGACAACCAGAGCCAGGACACTAAACACCGTGAAGATCTCTCTGCTCCCCAGCTCACTTCTCCCATGTTTCTGCTACATCTCAGAACAACTCTTCTGTGAGATGGCAAACATTGGGCCTAGCAGCTCTGATTCACACTTTAGCAACTAGAGAGGACAGGGTTTCCTTCTCCCATCTCCAATTTTGCACCCTCCAACCCCCCCCCCAATAAAAAAAAGCAAAAACTCTGATGGGCCACACAGCTGTCATGTGCCACCCCTTGACTTGTGTTGAGATATTATTGTTGGTTCATGTTCAAGTTCTTACCCCTGAGGAGGGGTGCTAGGAAACTGAACATAAAGCCTCACTATTCAAAGGGACGGCCACAGATGAGCAATGCAAGTGTTACTAGGTGCTTGTTAGACATAGATATCCTCAGACTCATCTCAGATCTGCTGAACCTGCTTTCCAACAAGACCCTCAAGTGATCTGTACACACATGAAAGCTTGAGAAGGATGGCTCTAGGCTCTGCATCATTTTCTCCAGTGGGCAAGAATAGGGGTATTGTTTTCTCTTGGTTTCACATCAAAGCCTCAGGAATAGGATGCCACCACTCCCCCATTTCAGCTTCTGACAGCAGCAGAACCCACACCAGGTCTTGCCTGGGTGGCAAGAACCCCTATCAAGTTCCTTGCGCTGTTTCACATTCCCCTTCTTAAAAGCTGGCTCTGGGGGCTTGTGGGATGGGATCTGTAGTTTGCTGCAGGAGCTGATATGGAAGAGGATGTGGTGCTCAGGGCCAAGCAGGGTCCAGCAGCTGGTGCTTATCAGCCACACCCCACATCTACACAGATGTGTCCACACTGACCTTCCTGGCTGAGGATGTGTGGGAACTCCGAGCTTCCCATGGGAATAGATGACAGAGCAGGGAAGCAAGAAGGTTGATGTAGGTGTGGTGGCCTCCTGCCAGCCACCCCTGAGCACAGAGCCCCAGCACCTCCGCTAATCATCGAGAGGGATTTGCCTCTGAAACCTAGAAGCATGTGAGAAGCACAAACATATCATCTAAGTGTCGCTCTGTTTGCTCAGTGGTGCTCTACGTCCTCCATGGAGGCTGCCATTTTCACCTTGGGGGTGCTCCCTAAGCCCCAAGCCCATCTTCTGTGTCCAGGCAGTCAACCAGTTTTTTTCTCTTACTTTTTTCTTCCTCTGTCCATTGCCTTTCCTGCTCCCAGAGGAAAGGGTGAAAATCAGGGGGCACTCGATAAATATTAGTTGAAGAAATAAATAGATGAATAAATAAATAAGGGAGCTTTTTTCCACATTTTTGGAACAGCTGAGCTTGACTTTCATCTGCTTTGATGGATAAATAGCTTCAATTCTGGGAAATGACACGGAATGGCCACAAGAGAATCATCATTTCAATTTTGTTTATATCTCTCCTACATCTCCATCCTCCACAAACAGGAAGTTCTCTATAAATTTGTGCTTGAGAACCTCAAGTTTTTATTCTCCCTCGTATGAGCTGTAGGAAAAGCCTGCCTTTGGTCTCCATGGCCTCTTACCAGCCGTGCCCTTAGGGATAAAGACAATGCCTCCCCCCCAGCCTGCCCCCCGCCAATCATTTGAGTACTTTCATCCCAAGAAGAGATATATTTCTATCCCCTTATTCTGGAGCAGAATTAGAACAGAGAGCCGTCCTAGCTGCTTCCTCCAGGAAGCCACTAGATCTGTCCAAGCCAACACAACTAGTAAGAGTTTCCTGAGTTTGGGTCCAGTTCCTTCTCCTTTCACACCACAGCACAGCCTACAGATGGCCCTGCTACAGCCCTCAGCTTCGGGACAACCATGCCATCACTATCCCATGACCAGAAGGCAGCCTATGAAAGGGCCCCTAATGTTCCACCCAGTGGCATGGCCTCTAATGGGGCCTGGTGGGAGATGGACCGAGTAGGATTCAGTGGCCAGTTCCACAGCAGCCCCAAAGTTACAGACCTGATTTTTCAAAAGCCCCCCCTTTTTTTCTGTCTCCTTGAAGCCAATGCAAGCAGCAGTGGAAAGGATTTTGCTCAGACTTTCCAAAATAACTTCCCTTTGGGCTGAGACCAAGCATATGTAGCTTCAGGCCAAAGGAATATGGAGAAGTTTATGAGCCACTAAAAATAGACAGTTACAACAGAAACTCCCTCCTTCCTCTGCCATTTTCCCTGTTGGCTATGCAAGTATGGAGGCCGACTCCAAACAGGAAGGGTGGAAAAAGCAGCATATACTCCAAGCTGCAGTGTAATCAGATGGGAAATAAGGAAGAGTAGTGCTGTTTCTGGAATAGGGATGACCCAGATCTCACACCTGGACAGTAGAGGACCCATCAGCGTGTCCTCTGGCCCCGAATTCTAACCTCCCACAGCCAGAGAAAGGCAGAGGAAGGACTAACGGCAGGACTAAACCACAGTGAGAGGGGCAAACCCCTACAGGCCTCTGACCATGTGCAGGATCTTATCTCGTTGGGGGAATGGAAGCCAGGTGTAACCATGCCATAGATTCAAGAACATTCCAAATCAATTCCAACAGCGCAAATGGTTTCTTCGAAGTATGTTTGGCCTGGTTATGCAAACGATCCTTTGCCATCCGCCTAGACTAGGTCTGTACCTGGCTGCCTTAAAGATTCTGTTCCTCTTTATTCACTTTATAGAGTGAATAAAATAAGCAAGTTAAGTCTTTAGGTCCCGAAGTACATGGTGTCTCGCCAGCCACAGACCAGGAATCCTTGAAATACACTCCACTGAGGTTAAGGACTGAAACTTAGAGACTTGAGTTAGTCCAGTTTCCATGAGGCCTGTACGGCTCTCTATATGGCACTGGGATGAAATTCTAGAATCCCACCAAGAATGAGGATCAACACAAGTGCTTCAGAGGAAGTAGTCGTATATTTGGTGGGTCCTAAGCAAATGACTTACGGCACTCAGACTATATAGGTATGTCATAAAACACCCGAAGTTACAGCAAGCAATAAAGCAAGAATAACAGGTCTGCAGAAGAGAAGACAGGTCTTTGCCATCCACTTTGTCCAGGTGGTGGATGGGGCTCTGACGTCATTCTCCCAAAACTGGTTCTTCCCCAAAGGAATAATTGAAGGTTGAGCATGTTCCAAGCATCGCCTGTGGACTTCTTATTCTTGAACTCTCTTTATATAACTCTGCACTGTTGGAGGATGGCTCCCCGTTCTTTCTGTTTTTAAAGAATCTCAGAGGAGGAGAACCAGAGCCCTCCTTTACTGGCCTTCTTAGTTTTTTAACAGCTCTTTAGAGAAAATAAAGTCATCCTTATTCCTAACTTGAATCCCACGTGCTGCTGTGTAAATTCATTTCTTCGTGTTTGGGTCTTGGCAAAGATAGGAAACACCTGGTGTCCTTCCTGGGTCTGTTGTACATGTCGTCTCGGGCTTCCCATTTTCGGCTTTTTTTAATCTTCTTATCCATCTCTTCTAAGTCCCCTCTAAATTCTTCACCTCCCATCCTTGTTAGGAAATCCAGAAGTAGTCACAATACCTGAAATTTGATACCAGTGCCCCGAATGTGAGATTTATGTAATATAAATATTAGATGATATAATTATACATATATACAATCTTTTTTTTTTTTTGGACCCACATCATCCATTTCTTCCACCCCCCCACAACCTGCCGCTGGCAGCCACTAATCCGTTTTCTGTATCTCTGACCTTGATTCGGTTGTTGGTTTGTTGTTGTTTCGTTTGATTCCACATATAAGAGAGATTGCATGGTATTTGTTTTTCTCTGTCTGGCTTGTTTCGCTTAGCAAAATGCCCTTGAGCCCCTTCCATGTTATCACAAATAGCAAGATTTTATTCTTTTTTAATAGCTGAGTAATATTACATCATGTACATGTGTATGCCCGTCTTCTTTACCCAATGGACACCCAAGCGTCCACTGATGGACACTTAGGTTGCTTCCATATCTTGGCTTTTGTAACTAAGGCTGCCGTGAACACGGAGGGGCATCTATCTCTTCGAGTGTTTTTGTTTTCTTTGGATAAATACCCAGAAGTGGAATTGCTGGATAATATGGTAGTTCTCTTGTTAATATTTTGAGGAACCTCCATGCTGTTTTTCCCTGTTGCTGCACCAAGTTACACTTTCACCAACAAGGCACAAGGATTCCCTTTCCTTTCCATTCTTACCAACACTTGTTATTTCTTGCCTTTTTGATAACAGCCATTGTGACAGGTGTGAGGTAATATCTTACTGTGGTTTTGATTTACATTTCCCTACTTTTGACCATCTTTTCATGTACCTGCTAGCCATCTGTATTGTCTCTTTTGGAAAAATGTCTACTCAGATCTTTTGTTCATTTTTCTAATCAGATTGTTTTTTGTTTTGTTTTTGTTTTGTGGTTGAGCTGTATGAATTCTTTATATATTTTGGGTATTAATTAGCCCCTTATCAAATATATGATTTGCAAATATTTTTCCCATTCGGTGAGTTGCCTTTCAGTCTATTGATGGTTTCTTCTGCTGTCCAGATGCTTTTGAATATGATGTAGTCCCACTTATTTATTTTTCCCTTTGGTCTCAGATTCAAAAAAATCATTACCAAGATCGATGTCAAAGAGATTATTGCCTGTTTTATTCTAGGAGCTTTATGGTTTCAGGTCTTACATTCAAATCTCTAATTTATTTTGACTTAATTTTTGTGTTATGGTATGAGACGGTGGTCACATTTCTTTCTTCTACATGTGGCTGTCCAGTTTTCCCAACACCACTTATTGAAGATACTGTCCTTTCCCAATGTGTATTCTTTCTTCCTTTGTCATGCATTAATTGACTATATATGTGTGGATTTTCTTTGGGGTTCTCCATTCTATTTCATTGATCTATGTATCTGGTTTTATGCCAATACCATACTGTTTTGATTACTAAAGGTTTGTAACATGGTCTGAAATCAGGAAGATTGATGCCTCCAGATTTGTTCTTTTTTTTCAAGACTGTTTTGGCTATTCAGGGTCTTTTGTGGTTCCATACAAAACTTAGGAATATTTAATCTCTGAAAAAAATGCCATTGGTATTTGATAGGGATTGCATTGAATCTGTAGATTGCTTTGGGTAATATGGCATTTTAACAATATTGATTCTTCCAACCTATGAACAGAATATTTTTCCTTTTTTGTGTATCCTCTTCAACTTCTTTAATCATGTCTTACAGAGTATAAGTCTTTCACCTCCTTGGTTTAATTTTTTCTTACAGAGTATAAGTCTTTCACCTCCTTGGTTTAATTTTTTCCTAGGTATTTAATTCTTTTTGATGTGATTGCAAACGGGATTGCTTTCTTAATTTCTCTTTCTGATTGTTGTTTGTGTATACAAATGCTACAAATTTTTGCATATTAATTTTATATCTTGCTACTTAACTGAATTCATGTTAGTTCTAATAGATTATATATATATAAACTTTAAAAAGGATTTCCATTTGCACTAGCTCATTTGAGCCTTAAAACCAAGATTCTATGAGACCAGTGAACAGCTATTATTATTTCTATTTTGTAGATGAGAAAACTTGGGGAGCTGAAGTAAGTTACCCAGGGTCACAAATCTAGGAAGTAGATTTGTGAACAAGGAGCCAAACCCAAACCTAATCCCCAGTGCAGGGCCTTTTTCCTGACACCTTCTCATCTGTCTTGGGTAAATCCTACACTGTAGAAGGACTGTGTGGACCAGGTCCCTGTCTACATAGACCAGGCCCCTTCCTCCACAGTTCCACTGCATTCTTTTCACACTTATGTCAAAGCTAGGCAAACACTCCGTTCCACTTGTTTTTTACTACTGGAGGGCAAAGACCGGGTCCTACTCATCTTGGAATCCTGCATCCTTACACAATGGGTTGGCCCTGTAGATGCTCAGCAGGCCAGTCAGAGACTGAATGAATAAGGAGCATAGGGAGGCATGGAGAAGGGTGTTTATGTGATTAATTCTACTATTCTGAAGCAAATAGGCTTAAGAGAACAAAAGGTACAATTACACAATTCCTTTAGAGCATTAAATGAAGCGCACACCTTGATAACGTTTATGAAATGAACCTTACTAGTCACAGTGTATTATCCAGCATTGTAACATTCAGATTATATCGGGTATTTTTGTGGTTATAAAATATTAAAAATGTATATAACATGAATGTTAAATATTAAATGAATTGTTTCATGTCACTTCAAGTCCAGGAAACATCCTAATGGACAGTCACGTTCTCCATAGTAAAATGGCCCTTCCTTTTTAAAACTTTTTTTTTTTTAAAGATTTTATTTATTTGACAGAGATCACAAATAGGCAGAGAGGCAGGCAGAGAGAGAGGGAAGCAGGCTCCCTGCTGAGCAGAGAGCCCAATGCGGGGCTTGATCCCAGGACCCTGGGACCATGACCTGAGCCGAAAACAGAGGCTTTAACCCACTAAGCCACCCAGGCACCCTCCTTTTTAAAACTTTTTTCCAAAACATTGCCAAACAGGTCATGTCTAATCTGTCACTAAGCAGAGGGCAAATATTTATTGCTCACATTGATGGGGTCCTAACTTTTTAAGTTATTTATTTATTTAATAACATTTTTATTCCTAACTTCCCATAAGATGCTACATAAGATAAGGTAGCTTAATCTTTATAAAGTATTGCATCACTTTTTGTCCCATTAAAAAAATAACAGCATATTAGAAAGCCCAACCTAGAGTGCCTGGGTGGCTCAGTCGGTTAAGTGTCTGCCTTCGGATCAGGTCAGGATCTCAGGAACCTTGGATCAAACCCTACACTGGGCTTCCCGCTGAGTGTGGAGTTTACTTTCCCTTCTTCCTCTGCCCTGCCCCTCCCATTTGTGCTTTCTCTTTCACTCACTCTCTCTCAAACAAATAAATAAAATCTTAAAAAAAAAAAAAAGATAGAAAGAAAAGAAAGACCAACCTCTGTTTAGGGAGTGACCTGCTTTTAACTTCGTTATGGTTTGGGACAACCTAAAGTTCTGATAGTTAAAACTAAATACTGGAGCTAGGGTTCACACCTAAAAGCATAATTTTAATCTAAGCACTTCATTAGCTGGAAAATTTATGTCCTCAATGACATACTGTAAAAATGGTCTAATTCTTTGCTTGGGGAAAACAAAAACCTGCATTCAGTGTCCTAGTCATGCATAGTGTACAAATTAGAGGCCAGCAATTCGCCAATAACAGTCTTCTCACAATTCATGAAAATCTTAAACACCAAGTACTTATAATATTTAAATTTTCTATTTTTATTCACTGTAAAAACTTAAGAAAAACAGTGGTGTTTGATGTTATTGCTAAAGTACCATTATAGGATTATAAGAAGAAAGGCAAAGGCTGAGTAATTGTTTATATAATTATTTATGGTTTCTTATCTAAGATCAAACTTTTTTAGGTCCTCCAAAGGGAGAAGGGAAGTGGTTGTTTCCTGTACACAAAACTTGCTTTGTCACAATCAACAGTTTGGAGACCATAATAAGCAATGTGGAACTGGATGGTTTCTCCACCAGTAAGGACATTCTTTAAAGACTTTCAACTGAGCTCTTTGATTTTGATGAGCCCAGAGTTCCCTTGCCGGCAACTATGGTGGTGGAAATTTCTGGCATTTTCAATTCTCACAACTTGGAGATCCCCTTTGGCTAAGAGAAGTCCAGTGTTATAAAGAAAGGATGGAACATTTCCCACAAATGAAAAATTTGATTACAACTTGGTATAGGAAATACCTTTACGTGGGACGCCTGGGTGGCTCAGTTGGTTAAGCGGCTGCCTTCGGCTCAGGTCATGATCCCAGTGTCCTGGGATGGAGTCCCACATCGGGCTCCTTGCTCGGCAGGGAGCCTGCTTCTCCCTCTGCCTCTGCCTGACACTCTGTCTGCCTGTGCTCGCTCGCTCTCTCTCTCTCTGACAAATAAATAAAATCTTTAAAAAAAAAAAAAAAAGAAATACCTTCACAAGCTGAAGGAAGGACACAGTAATTCTTGAAGGTTAGCCAGACGAAACTGCAGGTAACTATAGGCTAGCTTCCAAAACTTGGATGCCATGTTTGCTTGCTAAAGGGTGTTGAGTCATTCTATCATCCCATTGCAAGATTTTTATCCAAAGACTTGACTAAGAAACCAAATGAGAGCCAAAAAGCGAGGTCATGGCCAGTAAAAGTTCAGTACTTGGTTTAGACACATCAGGCCCTGGGCTCAATGCTTAGGAATCTGGAATCTGGGTTAGTACAGACTTCAGAAAAGCAAATACAAGGGTGAGTTGACCGGTCAATGACAGGATGACAGGTCTCTCAGGCTGGATCACGTGGTCTGAGAATGTGGTTGGGGTCAGAGTGCAATAGTTCCAGAAGGATAGAGAGGAACAGATGATACCCACATTAGATTTGAAGTTCAAGAGTTTGAGAGACATCATCCAGACACAGAGCATTGGTCAAAGCATGTGAAACCAACAAAGTGGAATAGGCAAGAACATAGGTTTGACCTCAGCTCACCTCCCCAGTCTCATCTGAAACCAGACACTCCAGCCATACTGAATACCTTGCAACTTTCCTGAAGAAGCTCAACTTTCCTCACCTTGCTTCTGGGACTTCCCACTTATGGCTATCTCTGCCTGGGAGGTATACAGTCTCCTCACCCGAACTTACACACACATTCAGGAATCATTTTATCATGGAAAGCTTTCATCCATGCATTCCTGACCCTCAAAAATGGAGTAGGTGTCCTTCCCCAGGTATCTTTATGGCCCTCATGGAGACAATGCCTGAGTATTAGAATGGGGTTTCAACCTTACGTCTAATTAACAGAGCATTTTTTTCAAAAGAAATCTTACTCAGAACTCAGTGCAAAAGAGCCAGTGCTCTGAGGGTGTGGAAGCAAGAGAAAGAGGGAGACCCTATGCCAACCTGCCTGTTTGGCCCCATTCTTTACCCAAAGAAGCTGCCTTGAGCAATAGCCAAGGAAAGGTTAAAGGGGCTCAGAAATGCTTTTAAAATCCCAGGCCCAATATATGTGACGGATTATGCATAAAATACAGCATTCTTCATTTGAAATTGTCCCATGAAATACTTACATTAACGTTATTAATCTCTGAAATGGTTCCAATCTGTATAGCATGACATCAACTAATCAGAAAATACACCAGCTATTAACAACCAGTGGATTGTCCCAGTACATACTAGGTGAAGGTAAGAGCTGAACATCCACTGACTATTCAAAATGTATGCACCAGAAATCTTATGTTAGTATGTATTTTTTCCGTGCCATGAGCCACTAGCACTCTGTTAACAAACATATTTTTAACGCAAGATGGACCTTCTCCCTGCCCATCATTTTACATTATGCTGAATACCCACCATGGCCAATAAGGTGTGAAGTTACGGCACCGGGCCTCCCAGGGAGCAATGGAAGTGATGCGGAATGCAGGATTTGGAAATGCACATCCTAGGGGGCCTCGTGCCACCTCCAGACAGATGGCTAAGGAAACCATTACATATCAAGGCCAGTAGGCAATTAAGGATCAGTACCCATCACAGGTGTCATAGTAGCCTGGGAGGTTTAAACCACAGCTGTACAAATGAGAGTCCAAAAATATCAAAGTGTGTTTGCCAGTGTACAAGGGCTGGGGACACCGCTCGAGTGACCGTACACTTCCCTCTTCAATCAGGGCCCCCTGGTCTAGAAGGCATCTGCTGTATGTCACCACCCTCAATCCCCAGGCACCTGCGTGTGTTTACGTGTGCATCCCTGGAGGCATTTCAACTAAGTGGTTGAACGTAGTGGGAAGGGGAACTGGGAATCTGCACAATAGGAATGGGAATAAAATGGTTCACTCTAAATCTTCCATATGCTGTGAATTTTGTGTGTTCGTGTATAAAATCACTGGCCTTTTTGCCTCATCCATTAAACTGTAAGTTCCTTGAGGGCAGAAACCATGCCCTATTCATCTCAGTATCCCCTGCACCTGGCATGTAGTAGGAAGGTAATCAATAGATGGACGGATGGAGGGATGGATGAATGGATGGATCGATCGAAGGCAGACCAACAGTTTTAGCACCAAAGAGGTATGACAGCAGGGACCAAGGGCCTGGGCAGAGAGCTCAGGGAGGGAGGATCTCCATAGCACCAGCCATGTGAGGCTCGGAATCTAACTGCAGAGTGAATGGGTAGCAGGTACGCAAGGGTGTAGTGGCAAGACTGACTCCTGCCAGAGCGGCAGGTGGGCACTCCTGGGGCCCAGGGTCTGCCCAGAGACTTGGAGTAAATGGAACTCCGTTGTGCCCAGATTGCCGGGAAAGTCAGGTAGAGGAACCTTTGAAGCCTCATGCTCAGAGCCTGTAAAATACTTATCAGTCTCTTATGTAAGTGGTTTTCCAGCCTCTAGAAAGAAAATGAGCATTATGAAAGGGCCTTAATTGGCCCGGACAGTGCCAATAGTTACATAAGTTACCATGGTAGCTAATGCACACACTTCCTTCTCAATAAATAATGCCTCCTTATCTGCTTTCTAAACAAAGATGAATGAAAGAAGGAGAAAAGAAAGCAAAACTACACCTCCTGCCAAAGACATCCATTTCCTTCTGCTTTCACTTTTCTGTACTCCAGCTGCTGCCTGAGACGCTGTCCTGTGATTTTTTTTGGATCTCAAAGAGCAAACAAGGCTGACTCCATAACCGACGGGTAAAGCGGTGCAAAGGGGCGGTTTACCCTGTTTGGAGGCTGGAGGGGGACGCACTTGGAGGCGCCTGAGCCAATCGGGAGAATTACGCAGGGCCCACTCACAAGGACACCTGCAGGAATTATGGAAGAAGAAATGGGACCACAAAAGGCTTTTTGAAACGAATTCTCTCTTTAAAGTGGAAAGGAGGATCCTACAGTATTTCAGGATGGCAGTATGTGTGAGCGCTCTTACAACTTCATTGATGGAGACCATCTAGAAATCAGGACGCAACTAAGGACTAAAGGGTGAGGGAGTGCGAGGGCGGATGAACTTCCTTCTTTGTTTCATGGCTCAGCTCCAGTCTTTCTCCTTCATAGAAACCAGACACGAGAAAAAAAAAAAGCTCTGAGGTCATCTATGGATGCCCTGCAGGGTCAGCGGCAGTCTATTCTGCTTACTTGAGTGAAGTGCTTTATTCAGGCTATTTTGAAAGGATTTAAGTAATGCGGTTCCCACTGCTTCCTTTGGCAAATTTGAGCAGTCACAGCCTTGAGCAAAGGTTTGGGGGGTTTTGTTGTTGCTGTTCTACACGATGGCAGACTTGCTTTTAGGCCAGCAACCTGCAGGCTCTGCCATTGGTAGGAATGCCATCTCTATAACAGGGACCCCCGTAACAGTGCCACCCAGGATGCCTTGACATCAGGGGTGCTGTCGGATTGCTGCAGAATTATAGAAAATTTCATTTTCTTCCTTCTCACCTTTGGTCTTACGTTCTGGAGGGAGTCATCAAGTGCGGTAAGCTCGCAGTTTTCCACTAGGGAAAACGCCCGAGCCTCCTGCAAGGAGACAGGACTAGGCAGGCGATCCACAGACTGGTGCGTAGCCCAGAGGACTGTTGGTGACAAACCCAGACCAGTCACATTCTGTGTCTTGTAGATGCTTGAATATAAGGTATGAGAGCACAGATCGGCAGTGAGCAGAGTCCGCAAGTGAACCAAAGTTCTAAGTAAACGTTAGTCAGTGAACATCCCTGAGCTGTGGTTCTAGCAGAAACCCTTGGCATAGAAAGAAGATGGGGGCACTGGGGTGGCTCAGTCAATTGGGCGTCGGGCTCTTGATTTCATCTCGGGTCATGATCTCAGGGTCGTGAGATCAAGCCCTGTGTCAGGGTCTGCTTGGGATTCTTTTTTTTCCTCTCTCCCTGCCCCTCCCCCCATAGATAGATAAATAAATAAACAAATTTTTTATTTTAAAAGAATTATAATAAAAGGCCAGTTTTGTTCATGAGCCTTCTTTTGGTCATGGGTCTCTATAGGGGCAATAGAATAATTTGCCATATGTTTAGTACGTGGCAAAACCAGAAGAGACTCTCCCCAACGAGGGGCACACCTTGGCCCTGAGACATGGGCTCACTGTCCCAACGGAAGCATGCCAGGACCTGCAGGAGGAGTGGGGGTGGAGTCATAGGTCTGTCCACTCCTCTCCTGTCTTCCGCTCAGGCACAAGCTTGGGAAGCCACAGACCTCAGAGCCAGCGTGACCCAGATTCAGGGTGAATGGGACCCCCAGACTTGTGCAAGACAGTCCTGCCTGATAGCCTTTTAGAAGGCACAGTGGCAGAAAAGCGCATTCCTCAGCGGCTGTACCCCCCTCCCTAGCCTGTATCTCCAACCTTGGTCATCTCACTGTGCTTCCAAGAGACAGCCCCAACTTGGTCACTTTCAAACTCCAAAGTCAGCCTTCTCTTTTTGCTCCCATTACAGCCCCTTTTGCTGTGACATAAGAGAGACCCAGGTCAATGACCTGAGGCAGCCGTGATGATGAGCCACTGACAAATGGCAACCCTGGCCCTTTCTGAGTCGGGAGCGTGTGATGCGGGGCCCCCACGAGGGACCAGCACAGCCATCGGTATTCAGCTTGCTCTTTGATGAGAACAGCAGGGAGAGAAGCCCAGGAGAAAGCAAACACATCTATCACTACATGTCCATACAGCAATTCATTACCAAAATAAATAGTAAAGAGAGAGAAATTGGACATCTTCGAAAGCCAAAATGCAACTTATTAGTGTGTTTGATTACAAGTAGTCACAAAGTAGGGTGAGGTGATGGGTCTGTTGGATTCTTCTTTAAGTCCCAAATCTGGCACTTGGACGGTACACTTGTGTATGAGAAAGTGGCCGGCAAATATACATACACCACTAGAGAGAACGTTTCAGACTTCTTTCCCGATGGAGAGTTTTATAAGCAATTCCCAAAGTTTTATGGAATTTGTGGCCAAGAAAAGTAGGTGGGCCAAAAAGCAGCCCCCCTCCCCTCTCCCATAGCATTGTTCTCTGTATCTGAAGGCTGAATTCCTGAAATCTCAAGGCACAGTTCTTGTTCCCAAAATGTAGTTATGAGTTCAAGATGGCTCATTGCTCAGATCCTATGTGCTGACTCTCTCTTGGCTATGGATTACCCCAGAGTCCTCACAGGCAAAACCTCACAGGCCACCATGCAAGCCAGCTAGGGGTGCCTGTCTTAAAAGGGCGTCCTGTCACAGGCAGGACAATTCTGAGGAAATAATTGGGATAAATGTAGGTACACTCAAGCCTGCTTCCTCAACAAATGCACGTCCTGGGAGTTCATATCTCTAATCCACACATCCTTCTTCCACCCTCAAAGCCAGGGCGGGTCCAGCAAACACTATGGAAATGTCTAGAAGTTGAAGGAAGCTCCTCCAGTTCTGAAAGGGCATCCCGTAAGGGAAGAGCTGAGCTTGTTTGCAGCATGTCTTTGCAGTGCCTGGCTTTCCTTCCTAATGGCTCCATTCCCGTGCCTTTGTCGCTCAGAAATTCTGTTGCAACACAGTGCCTCAAATGTCCGCCTGTGGGCCTAGGAGGATTCTATATGAGGATTTAGAACAAGCTCCGCATTCACCAGAATAACCCGGCCTTCTTTTCTCTCCTCTGATTGCTATGTTAATGAGGCTGTTGGCCTTCCCCGCGACCCAGGAGCGCCTACGCAGCGGGAGAGCCCCGCCTCTGAACTCTATCCGCTGCCCTTAGAAAGGAAGAGAGGCCCTGGCCAGGCAGAGGGGATCAGGCAGTTTAGGAAGCCTTCCAAGACTCAGATCATTGTGGGGAGATGTAAAAGATCACAGCTTTTCTGGTTATTACCAGTGGTAAATGGCTGGGCCGGCAGCTCTGCCCAAGAATGGCTGAAATGGAGGAAACCTCCTGGAATGAACCGTGATTGAGGAGGAAGCACGAGGCCTGTGGCCGAGTGACCTTAGTGGCAGAAAAGCCATGTGTCACATTGCTGTGAGAGTTTACAGCAAATACTTCACTGTCTGGGATTTGCCTTTAAATAGAAATCGCAGATGACCAAGCTGAGGGCCATCACCTCGAAGCACAGAGAGAGCCCTGCTGGCGGGGAAAAGCGCGGGGCAAGGTTTCACAGGTTTGGCACCAAAGAGCCCAGCTGCTGGAGTTACATGTGCTGTTTTTTAAAGGACAGTGGGCCTGTGAGAGTGGTAGCTGCGGATAAGCAGCCTTTATCTCAGAGGCTCTAAACCAACTCAGGGTTCTCCGCTGCTCACCGCCTGAATTCTCCCCAGCACCTCAGACCTCAGGACCATCCCGTAGGGGTCCCACCCGTGAGGACTTCCCGAGAGTCTCAGGCCTCAGGGGAGGAATACCAGTGTCCATTGGTCTGGACAAAGCACCAGGGCCAGAGACCCCCGCCTGGCACCATGTTGGTCACACCCCTCTCCTAGTTTCATTTCCATGACTTCAGAAACAATGCTGAAAAGTGTGACTGGGTTGGGTTACCACTTCAACACCAGGAAAGACATGCTCAAGGCCCTAGGAAACCAGGCAGACATCCCAGAAGTAGGACTTCCAGGGGTTCAAAGATGACGCCATCCCAGAGGCCTGGCCATAGGAAGTATTTGATCCAGGAGTGGGCAGAAAGTATCATCGTAGGTGCCCAGGCTGGTGGAAGGAGCAGTTGCACCTTTGGCTCTCACCCAGCAAGCCCTGGTCTTGGGCCCAATTCCTTCAAACCACAGTTCTGTCTGTCCCCCTCCCCATTTGTCAGTCATAAACGCGCCTCCTCTTCCTCTAGGTCTCATGAAAAATTTCTATCCCTGCATTTCCACAGGGAGAATTTCCTCTGACGGAGTTTGAGCTGAGGGAAGGGCTTGACGTGGTCATCATAGCTTAAATAGCATCTTCTTCATGTGTCCACTTCCCATCCCCCTAGTCAAAGAGGGCTACTCAGCTGTTATCAGCAGCCTGTGAGGGCCAGGCATTCCATTCTCTAGGGCTTGAAGTGAGTCAACCAGGAAACAGAATCTACTCAATTGTTAAGCACACACTCCCTTTATGGATATTGGGTCCAAACAAGTTCTGTTACACAGTGCACACTGGTAGAATTTAAAATGTAGAATATTAAAAACTTAGTGGCAAGGATCAGTGCCTCAAAATGCACAGAGGTAAAAGATCAGCAAACATAGGTCATAATTCGGAAGTATAATATAATAGAGAGTTCTTAAAGCAGACATCCAGGAAAGTATCTTAAAATGCACAACATAGGGGTGCCTGGGTGACTCAGTGGGTTAAAGCCTCTGCTTTCGGCTCAGGTCATGATCCCAGGGTCCTGGGATCGAGCCCCGCATCGGGCTCTCTGCTCCGTGGAGAGCCTGCTTCCTCCTCTCTCTCCCTGCCTGCCCTCTCTTGCCTACTTGTAATCTCTGTCAAATAAATAAATAAAATCTTTAAAAAATAAAAATAAAAAATAAATTTAAAAAAATGCACAACATGGTCAGAAACAAACACCGGGACTACACATACTTACACGAGTGCAGGTCTGTGTGTGCATGTGCCCTTGTAGATGTGTATGTGAGTGTGCATATGTACACACACATATGTATAAAGAGAGGAAGGTAGAAGCGAGGACAGATCTTTTGGCCACTACCCTTTCTTTCGTTCCCTAATTCCAAGATGCAAAAAAAAAAAAATGGCCCTCAAGATTAAGTTTTTAAGTTAGAAGGGATGTCTAGGACATTAGAGACGAGGGCATTAGTACAGCTAATGGTAATTGATTTGACATTCACATAATACCCACATGATCTGTCTTTGCACAGGACTCTTATTCCCTGGCCCCCCTCCCCTCTCCCGTCACTCACTCACTCCCTTCCTCTGGCCTTCAAGCCACTGGCCCAGAACAGTGCAGGTCTCTATGCGGACATGGTACAGACTCTCTCAGGGAAGGACTCTCTGCCTGGTTTGTTTTATGGGACAGCAGGTAGATGAGTTCTTCTCTGTCCACAGGGAAGAGAGAAGAGCGTCAAGCTGGGATGCCAAGCTACGCTGGCACAGGTGGCCGTTCCAACCAGTCTGCTCAGGCAGAGTAGGATACAGGGTGACTGAGGTGACTGAGGTCAGCTGTCATGGGCCCAGAGAGTTCCATGCTGAACTGGAACTGAGATCTGGGATCAGTGGTTCTAAACAGAGTCTGAGGCAGGAGGATATGTGCTTGGGAGCGCCTCCCTGGAAATGGGCTTCATTGACCATGGGGAGCCGTCGCCATTTCAGGGGCTGAGCACTTCCTTCTAGCAACAGATCATCTTCTCAGAGCAGAGGCTTTGCCTGTCCTCAGTGCCTTTGGTGATCAGCTGGAGGAAAATCTGTAGCGTGTCAGAGTTAGAATGCTGGACCTTTGCTATTCCAACATTCTCCCAAAAAGGTCACAAGACAATATAGGAGCAACAACACCCACCCCACCCCCAGGCCACCACCCAAAAAAAGGAAAACTTCTGAGGCTCAGGGAAGACTGAGAGGAGGGAATTCATCTTTCTATCCACTCTCTTTATGAATGCCTTTACTATGAATATAGTAAAACTGATATGTATTCTTCAGGTATTTAGCCAAAATACTAAACTATTTTTAAGTTCAACCAGAAGGAGAGTTGTTCCTTCAAAATCGCTACCTTGATAAATGTTTTTATTTTATCCCCTGGATGGATTTAATTCAGTCATTTGCTTATTGCACTGAGAGAGGCGAGCTTCAAGACCTTTAATTATGTCTAACCTCTATCTCATTAAGTAGATTAAAAGTCTAAAGCATTGACTGGCCTCATATTTGGCAGATCTGTTAGATACATGTTTTCAATTGCATCTTGCAAAAAAAAATTTAAAAATTGTATCAACCTTAAGACAGTATTTTTTCAGGGTTTTGTTCTATGGTGAACTTGCACTTGGCTTCATTTGACAAAGCAAGGAAATAATATAACAGTGAAGCCACTGCATTCATAAATACATTTCTGTTAGTGAGAGAGGCCAAAGGAGCCATCCAATGCAAATTTATCCTTGGCTCCTGAGTGATTACTCTTCCAAGGACTGGGGAAATTGACAAGACTTGTGGTTTAGTGCCAGCAATATTCTTAAATACAATCTTAGAGGGGACAACGCCAGACCTAAGAAAGTAGATGGAGGAATCTTATTTGGGTGAGGTCTCTCCCAACAGGCTCTTCCTTAAAGGGAGTCGAGGTGGAATCTAATCACTGTGGGGTCTGGTAATATTCATCTACTTGCCCCAATAAGCAGACAGGTAAATATCTCGGTAAGAAATCCTAGCTGTGAGTGATGCGCATAGCACAATATTTTGATGCATGACAAGGTTTTCCCTGATATGTTGTGCTCAGACGAAAGGTAGTAACATTGGTGTTAAGAAGGATGTAGAAGAAGTCTACAGCAGAAAAGGGTATGCCTGTGTGAACACAGGGGCATACTGGTAGATGTTTAACCACTGACCCTGTGAGATATAAAGCCCTGGTTTGTAGCATTTGCAGATTCCAATGATGTAAATACTCCCACCATAGCTGATTTCAAGCTACCAGAGGTTGACTTCACTGAACACAGCTGGGAAGAAATATACGGCAGTGCATTATTATATAGTGTCCCCAGCATACAGATATAATAGATGCAAATCATCAGGAAGGGATGGATTTTGAGTATTTCTTATCTCTGCCTTTAAAATAATTCATTTAATTGTGAAGTTTATGTAAATTTTAGTCATGGCTGTGTTTAGCCATTGGCTTGCAAATTTCCTAAAAATTTAAGGTCTGGCTCTCAGGAGCACACCGACATGTGCATTTGTGCGTGTGTGCATGTGTATGCACATGTGTGAATGTGTGCGCATGCGTGCATGTGCACATGGAATTTAATTGAGGTCTGGACAAAGTATATGCTTACCTATAGGCTAAGGAGTGTGCCCATTCTAGAACCCTTCCCTCTGAGTTTGAAAAGAATTCCAGAGTAAGGCAGGAAGCCTAGGGAATAGAACAAAAATTGACCGAGATCAGGGCTCCAGACTGAAAACAAAAGCCAGAGTATAAATTCAAGACTCCCGAGAGTGTGGGTGACATTAGTGACAGGCTGAAAGTGGAAAGGCACTCCCACCTTAGCTGACCCCTCTCCACAGCCTAGGATTTTAGCCCAATCCTTTTGGCTAAATTACTCAGAGGACACTATGTTTTTATTTACAACACTGGAATTTTTAGCAAAGAAAATATATTCCTGTAGCCTGAAAATATCCCTGACTGTGGATCAAAAGACATAAAAGAAGGGGCTGCCATAATTCTCATTCAGCAATTTTTTTCAGGTAGTGGACCGTAGTCATACATTTTTTCTTTTGGTCTAAAAATTTCGTACCCACCCATTTTTTGGTAACTGGTCCAGTCCTCCTGACCACAGAAGTGGGTTTATAATTTAGTTCTGCCAAATTAGAGCATTCCTTCCATCCCTCTGGGAACAGTCATTGGTCTGTGGCATCTGTGTTCGACTCCCTGGATCTAGCTGAGACTAGATCCCTGCACTTCTCAGATCCCTGCACTTCTCAGTTCCCAGGTGGGTAAGTAATCAGTTTCTCCCTGCCCCCACCCCTTCCGCTTCCTCTACCTCTTCTTCCTCCTCCTAACTCTTCTTAATTAAGCTAGCTGGTTGCTGCCACTTGCAGTAAAGAGTCCTAAGTAATAGAGAGATTGGAATAGGCAAAACAAAATCTCTAGTTAAAATCACTGAGAAGGAAAGAAGGAAAGGAGGAAGGGAAGAGGGAGGGAGGTAGGAAGGAAATAAAAGGAAGTCAAATTTAAGTGATATAATTA
Source organism: Mellivora capensis (assembly GCA_004024625.1). NCBI lineage: Eukaryota > Metazoa > Chordata > Mammalia > Carnivora > Mustelidae > Mellivora > Mellivora capensis. The sequence continues at coordinate 34,063 of PISX010007678.1, read as the reverse complement.
TGTGTGGGAGGTAGTTGGGAAATTTGCCTAACAGTTCTTGATCATTTGGGATAAATATGGATGAATCATTACCCAAAATATCATTATAAATATGCTTCTGAAACACTCAACTGTTTCCAGACATTTTTTCAGAAACTGTCTCTTTAAAAAAATAAAAATAAAAAAAGATTTTATTTATTTATTTGAAAGAGAGAAAGTACAAGCAGAGAGGAAGGCTAGAGGGAGAAGGAGAAGCAGACTCCCCGCTGAGCAGGGAGCCTGACACGGGGCTCACTCCAGGCCCCCAGGATCATGACCTGAGCAAAAGGTAGACACTTAGCTGACTGAGCCACACAGGTGTCCCTCACAAACTCTTTCTTTCTTTCTTTCTTTCTTTTAAGATTTTACAGGCAGACAGAGTGGCAGGCAGAGGCAGAGGGAGAAGCAGGCTCCCCGCCGAGCAAGGAGCCCAATGTGGGACTCGATCCCAGGACGCTGGGACCATGACCTGAGCCGAAGGCAGAGGCTTAACCCACTGAGCCACCCAGGCGTCCCTCACAAACTCTTTCTTAACACAAGCTTTAGATATAAGGTACCAGGAGCAGTGGCAAAGGAAGTGATTTGCTCTAAGGAGACTGGACAAGTGTCTCATCGAAATATCTCTTAATTCTGACCTGCTCACTTTTTCTTGTTGTGGCCCTAAGTTGGGCCCTCTTTATCTCCTGCCTGGATTGTGGCTATACTCTTCTGTTTTGTTGTTCTAATCCCTTCTTTATTTGTCCAATTTTTATATTACTGTATGAATTATCTTCCTAAATAGAGATCTGATCATGCAAATAAAGTCTAAATGCTTTGATACGGCCTAGGACATCCTTGACCTGGCTTTCTAGCCTCTTTGCTCACCGTGCCCTCCTTATACCTAGCCCTCTGGCATTCTGTCCATATTTTCTGTTGTTTCCCATAAGGGAAACACTGGGTTTTTTCCCATTGTTGTGCTCCTACTTGTGCTATCCTTCTATCCAGGATAAACTTTTCTCTTTTCTCCTCCTGAAAACGTCCTAAACTTCCTTAAATACCCAGTTTAAATGTCACTAGGAAGCCTTCCTGAAATTCCCCATGGAAAGAATGCCCTTTCTGCGTATTAATAACACTTTAGTTCATACTGTCACAACTGAAATTATCCCAACATGGGTGGAAACTTTATACATTTGTTTCTGCACTAAGCTGTGAGCTCCTTCAGGAAAGGGCCAGTTTCTTGTATTACCATTACCTAGCTCCTTATTTGGTACACTTTGGACATTTGGCATATTATTTGAATGAGTGATGGCATGAATGATCAAATTAATGGTAGCATAAATTCATATGCACTTATTATGTATTAAACACTTTACTGGATTATTTTGTCTGATTCATTCCAGAACCCCATGAGGTAGATACTATTACTGCAATTTACCCAAGAGGAAACCAAGGCTTAAAGAGTTGAGGTCACACAGGAAACGCTGGTGGAGTCAACATTTGACCCAGGACATCTTTCTTACTCCTACTTTTATTCCTATATGAAACTGCCCCCCTAGGCTGAAAAATCTCCTTTTTGCCCCTGTTATTCTTTTCCTTATCTTTTTTTTTTTTTTTTTTTTGGCCATCTAGGATTGGAGATCTATACAGCCAGCTCTTATTCTGGAAACCATTGAACATCCCATGAAAATTCAATCCACAATCCCAGTTATACTCTTACTTGAGTTTGGAAGGAAGATCTCTAAGACATCTGGGTGTAGGGCAGAAAAGGATTACTCACCCCTGAGGGCAGAGCCCTCTTGGGAGAGCTCTTTTCTGTCCTTCCAGGGTAGGGTTTTAAGACTGAAAGAGCTTGTTTTAATTAGAGCATTTCCTGGCTGAGTAAATATTAAACTTAAATTCAGCTACGCCTTTGGTTAGCAAGTCCCAGCTTGACACTTCACCCTCCATGTTTCCTCCTGGATTCTTCATGGGGAAGAGGGTGAGGAGGCAAAGAAAGAAATGTGGTCTAGGGAACAGAGACCCCGGGAGTGCTGACCAGGCAGAGACCAATCAACCAGCGCTGCAAATCTGTTGCTAAACCCCATATACTCAATTACCCTTTCCAAATGGTTAAATATTAATCCATGGCTCTGTTCCTGCCTTGGGCATTAATTAGGTTTTGTTTAAATAAGTAATTCCGACAGTCACTTGCCAGGAAGGCTATCTTAAGCAAAGCAAGGGTTTCTTCACATTTTAAGAGGCCAGATACTTGGCAGTCACAGATAAAGGACTCTGGAGTTTTACAGGGCAATGGGAATGTCACTGGATTTAATCCTGGTTTTCTCATTTTAACTGAAACACTGGCCAGAGGGCCAAAATGAAGACTGCTACACCTGGAAACCAACCCAGCCTACCCTGCCCCCACCCCTCCCAAGCTCACAGGAACATGTCCAACTTTCCAATGGCCTATACACACCAAGAACTTGGGAACTAAGGGCAGGAGAGGCTGACCAGGCACTTTATTAGAGCTACTATTATTGCAGGAACTATTGTGGAAGCCAATTTGGATCTTTTAGGAAGCTGTGAGTTCTAAAATAAGAAAAGGTAGAAGCTGTGAAAATTAGAGAATAGGGAACTGAACCCAAGGACACACTCCCAGGCATTGCTGCTCAAGGAGGCTGGCACCTACAGCACTTAGCAGATGGTGGTTCTTCTCACCAGTGTCCATCCACTCTTCTAGAAGCAGTACTCTCTAATTTTACCCTAGCGACCTAGCATCTCTCCTTGGTTGGGACCATCAATCAAAACACCTTGCCCACATCCAGCCAAAGAGAGTGCCTCTGACCCAAGCAAGACTATTTAGATGCTCTCTCTCAGGAATCTGAATTTTGAACAAAATGACGTGGCTGTTGGAGTCAATTTCTCCTAATAGGACAGCATCAACAATCCTAATGCTTAGAACACACCTTCTGCTTCCCCTTAAACTTCACAATTCCTGCCTGTCCAAAGCTGACTTCTTGAACTTCCCTTTTGATTCTATGACTTACTCCACAGCCATTAAGTAAATGCCTTTTCTCTTTGTAAGTCAGAATTTCTTTCTCTTGCTTGGCACCTAAGAATCATAATTGATATACAATGTAAATATATACTTACACTGTATTTATTTACACGTTGTATTTATGGGTATGTGTCTAAACAGCATCCTACTGTACAACTGAACATTTTTCCCTTCTGTCTGTTTCAGTGCCTGAAGTCCACCCATTGGACATAATTTGGAGGAGACTTTTTATAATGTGAACATGGAAAATAGACTGATATAGGAATGATCAGTGAAACACAAACTGGTGTCAATCAGTTCAATCAGATTGCTTTCCAGCTGCCAAAGGGGAATGCAAGTCTTGCCTGGGCAAAAAAGAAGGAAGTAATTGAAATGTTTGAGGCCCATGGGGAAATTGAGCAAGTCTGGGGTGGATCTCCATAAAATCGCTTGAGAGCACTGCCACCCAGGAGGGGGGGACTCCAGGAAGTGAAAGATGGGAATAAAGGAAGATCTGGGGCAAATGTCTTGTTTCTCCTCCTTCCTCTTCTTTATCCCTGGGTCCCAGCTGCCAGAGATCAGGTTAGTGATATCCAGATAAGAGGGTGGCTTCCTTGATGTGTACACAGGTGTTCGCGGGAAGGCCTAGAACTCTAATGGTCTGTCTAATGTTGTTTTTATGGCAACATTGTTTTCTAGCATCAAGGAATTGACATGTTTTCTGAACCACCATTTTCTAAATGTTCCACTTCTCTACCTCCTCCATTGCTTCTGGCATCACGAAATCCACCTGGGAGACTTGGCATTGTTGCAGACATCTGTGGTCTTCTTCAACATTAATATGAACTACTTACATATTGATATTAATATGAAATATTAATTATTAATATGATATTAATATGAACAACTTACATATTGATATCCCCAGTATGTGTGGATTACCCATGCCCTGGTCAAATATCATTTTGGATCAAGTTGAGTAAATTCCAAATCATTCTAGTTAATAGATACTTCAATCTCCAGAAAGACACTCAATGATATCCCAGGAGGTAATAGAAGCTATAAGATCAGTTGTCAAAGATGAGAAAAAAAATACATATACATTTGGCCACAAAGAGATTTCTGGGTACTTCTCACATTCAAATTAACATGGAGTCATGCTTATATATGATTGGAGTCTGTCACCGAGGCCCTTGTTTGGTTCTGGAATACTGATAATAGGTATAGATCAATTTATGAGCCTTTCAAAGGAATTGTTTCCCAGACTAGGTAATACGGATTCTTCATAACCCTTACTCATCAGTCTTCCATATGAAGATGAAAAAATCGAGTCAGGATGAGACCTGCCCAGTTAATTAAGTTTCCTGAGTTGCCTTACAGGGTGATCTTCCCAGCATAGCTCTAGGCAATGTTACCTGGGGGTGAGGAGAACAGAAATTCCATTCCCCACTGAGTCACTCACTACAGTGTCTTGGGTAACTTACTCGAGCACCCAGGGAGAGGATGAGGATGAGGAAATAAGAATCCCAAGTACATACATAATTTAGAGGAATGGAGGAGGGATTAGTGACAATATCTGCAAGGGATGACAAGTAGCCACAAATGACACCTTGTAGGGCAGGAATATTCACAGTCAGAAATGTAAATATGCTTGACTATGGGTATTCTTCATTCCTATAAAATCTTCTCTCCAGAAACAGGTGAGACTTTCATTATTCAAAAGACAAACAATTGAGCTTTTGTTTTATTTTATTTTTAAAATTTTATTCATTTATTTGAGAGCGCAAGAGAGAGCACACAAGCAGGGCAGAGGAGCAGAGGGAAAGGGAGTAGCAGCTCCCCACTGAGCAAGGAGCCTAATGCAGGACTTGATCCCAGGACCCTGGGATCATAACCTGAGCCGAAGGCAGACGCTTAACCAATTGAGCCACCCAGGCATCCCAACAAGATTTTATGTCCATATGAAGATGAGAAATGTCCATATGGAGATGAGAAAATCGAGTCAGGATGAGACCTGCCCAGTTAATTAAGTTTCCTGAGTTGCCTTACAGGGTGATCTTCCCAGCATAGCTCTAGGCAATGTTACCAGGGGGTGAGGAGAATATTAAGATTTTAATAACCACATTTCATCTGTTCAAAGATATTTATTGCTGCATTTTGCCTTTTCTGAAATCTGGATGTGTCTTACAATTATTGTTTTCACATTGCTGAACTAGGGATGCATCTTACAATTTCTGGCATCTTAATGTTAATGACCCATGGTGTTTCTTTTCTCATTTAAACAAATAGGTTTACACAGACTTACTTCCTTTGACCCATAGGCTTGCTGAAGGGATTGTGGTGACCTTGCTGGCTTTGGAGCCCTAAACTTTTGCAAGGGATTGACACATTCAGAAGCAACCAGTGGTACCATCAACTAAGTAGGACTGATTCATTTAGAACACAGCTTGATTAGTGACTGCTCTGACAGGTGGACTCACAGAATTCTGAGACCAGCCAGCCAGATGCGATTGGAGGGGGGCTGTCAGGAAGACTTCCTGGAGAAAGTGACAACTAAGCTGAGAAGGAAAGAAAGGGTTAAAATTATCTAGAAAATTCTACTCAGTGTCCACTAAGGCATCCAGATTGGGAAGGAAGAAGTAAAACTTTCACTATTTGCAGATGACATGATACTATATAGAGAAAACCTTGAAGACTTCACAAAAAAAACAAACACTAGAACTGAGAAATGAATTCACAGAGTCACAGGATACAAAATCTATATACAGAAATCTGTTGCATTTCAATACACTAATAATAAAGAAGGAGAAAGACAATTAATAAAACAGTTGTATTTACAATTGCACCAAAAATAATAAAATATACCTAGGAATAAACTTAACCAAGGAGGTGAAAGACCCGTCCTCTAAAAACTATAAAACACTGATGAAAGAAATTGAAGATGACACAGACATATGGAAAAATTTTCCATACTCATGGATTAGGAAAACAGACATTGTTAAGATGTCCATACTACCCAACACAATCCATAAAGTTAACACAATCCCTATCAAAATACCAACAGCATTTTTCACAGAACCAGAGCAAATAATCCTAAACTTTATATGGAACCACAAAAGACCCCAAATAGCCAAAGTAATCTTGAAAAAGAACAAAACTAGAAGTAGCACAAACCCAGATTTCAAGATATACTACAGAGCAGCAGTAATCCAAACAGTATGGCACTGGCACAAAAATAGACACAAAGATCAATGGAACAGAATACAAAACCCAGAAGTAAACCCATGATGATATGGTCAATTAATTCTTCAGTAAAGGAGGCAAGAATACGCAATGGTAGAAAGATAGTCTCTTCAACAAATGGTATTGGGAAAACTACATAGCAGTTACATGCTGTGTAGTAACATGCATATAATGTTACTACATGCTACATGCTAAAATGTAGCTACATGCTACATGCAAAAGAATGAAACTGGACCACGTTCATATATCATACACAAAAATAAACTCAAAATGGACTGAAGATCTAAATGGAAGACCTGAAACCTTACAATTCCTAGAAGGGAGCATAGGCAGTAATCTCTTGGACATCAGCTATAGAAACAGTTTTCTAGATATGTCTCCTCAGGCAAGGGAAACAAAAGCAAAACTAAATTACTGGGACATGAAAATTTAAAGCTTTTACACAGTGAAGGAAACCATCAACAAGCAAAAAGATAACCCACCAAATGGAAGAATATGTTTACAAATGGTATATCCAATAAGGAGTTAGTATCCAAAATATATAAAGAACTTATATAACTCCATACCAAAAAACACAACTAATCCACTTAAAAAATGGGCAGAAGGCATGAATAGACATTTCTCCAAAGAAGACACACAGATTGCCCACAGACACATGAAAAGATGTTCAACATCATTCATCATCAGGGAAATGCGAATCTAAACCACAAGGAGATACCACCTCACAACTGTCAGAATGGCTAGTATCAAAAACTTAAGAAACAAGTGCTGGAGAGGATGTGGGGAAGAAAGAACCTTTGTGCACTGTTGGTGGGAAGGCAAACTGGTATAGCCACTATGGAAAACAGTATGAAGAGTCCTCAAAAAATTAAAAATAGCATTATCATATGTAATTCCACTACTGGGTATTTACCCAAAGAAAATAAATTACTAATTCAAAAAGATATATGCACCCCTATGTTTACTGCAGCACTATTTACAACATCTAAGATATGGAAGCAACCCAACTGTCCATCGATAGATGAATGGATAAAGAAGATATGGGTATACATACAATGGAATATTACTTAACAATAAAAAAGAACAAAATCTTGCCATTTGCAACAACATGGATGGATCTAGACGGAATAATGCTAAGTGAAATAAATCAGTCAGCGGAAGATAAGTACCATATGATTTCACTCATATGTGGTATTTAAGAAACAAAACAAAGGAACAAAGAAAAAAAAAGACAAACCAAAAAACAGATATTTAAATATAGAGAACAAACTGATGGTTACCAGACAGAAGGTTAGTGGAGAGGATGGGTGAAATAGGTGATGGGGGTTGGGACCAAACACATTTATCATGGCTCAGTGTGTTAACACTCAGTGTGTTAAGCCACTGTGTGGCTCAGTGTGTTAAGCATCTTCCTTTGGCTCAGGTCATGAACCTAGGGTCCTGGGATTGAGCCCTGCATGAGGCTTCCAACTCAGTGGAGAGCCTGCTTCTCCCTCTCCCTTTGCCTACCTCTCTGCCTACCTGTGCTCGCTTGCTCTCTATCTTTCTCTGTCAAATAAATAAATAAAATCTAAAAAAAGAGAGAGAGAGATTACACTTACCATGATGAACACTTAATAATGAATAGAATTGTTGAATCACTATATTGTATGCCTGAAACTAATATAACACTGTATGTTAATTATATTTGCAATAAATGGAATTTTTAGAAGTGTCAGTGCACTAAGTCTATTTGTGAACAGTCTTCCCTGGTTAAGTACCAAAATTGATAATTAAGCATTTAGCAATTTTATAACAGTTTAATAAAGTGGTGTTATGTCTGCTGACATAATAATAAAAAAATTGGGGAGTGTCCTTTGTGTCTGATTTTAAACCTTTAGTTTTCCTGGTAATTAACTTTATTGTATTTTATAAAATATATTAGGTCAGACTGGAAATTTTTTAAAAATGCAAAAACCCATCTGGCTCTTCATCACAGATTTTCGGAGAAACACTGAGCTAGGGGCAGTGATGAAGAAAGACTTTGAAGAGGTCAGCAGTGTTTGTGAGCCTCTGAACCTGAGCAAGAACAAGAGAGGAAGAGAGGAGGGTGGTGGGCACGAGTGATGATAATTTTTATAAAATTTCATGTGGGAGTTAGGAGATGGGAAAAAATACTAACCAAAAAGGGACAAGCTGATCATCTCTGAATGGTGGTACTTCGAGAGATTTTCATGTCTGCAATTTTAAGCTTCTTCACTACATGAATCCTGCGGTGAATGTGGTTTGCTTTTGCCTACTCAACATCTTTCCCCTTCCACAGAAAGCCTCCCCAGTTTCCTTCTGGGAATTTCTGCTCCCCAAATGCGCACGGTCTTAGAGGAACCATTCACTGAGCACCCTGCTCTCCTGAGTCAAAGAATGGATGTGGAAGTCAGGCTGGACCAGCAGAGCTGTCTCCCTGGGATTTGCAAGAACATAAGTGTGCTGGGGCTCCTTCCGCCCTCTGTGGCAGTGTGTTTTTGGTTCTGGTACCAAGAGCTACAAGCTACCCTCAGTTCTGTGAGGCGCAAGCCTGCGTCTTTGGTGTTTCCTTGCATTCTCTAAGCTGTCTCATTCTCTTCAGATAAATTCCCTTTGGTTCAAGTTGGTACAATCAGTTTCTTTGCTTGCATCAAAGCATGTTGTCTCTTAAATATGTATGTAGTCCCTCTGCAATAGGAGAAGAAATTGTTTGTGAAACTAAAGCCTCTGGGGATTGACTGATAGCACTGTGGAATGGGGAAAAGCATGGGTTCCAGAGCCAGAAGACAAACCTCAAATCTTCCTCTGGTTACTTATCAACTGTGTGGTTTTAGGCAAATTTTCTTTTTCCTTCTTTTCCTTCCTTCCTTCCTTCCTTCCTCTTTCCCTCCCTCCTTCCTTTCTTTCTTTCTTTCTTTCCTTTCTTTCTTTCTTTCTTTCTCTTTTCTTCCTTCCTTCCTTTTTTTTCTTTTCTTCTTCCTTCCTTCCTCCCCCTTCCTCCCTTCCTTCCTTCCTTTCTCCTTCCTTCCTTCTTTCCTCTCTCTTTTTCTTTCTTTTCTTCCTTCCATCCTTCCTTCCTTTTTTCCTTTCTTTTCTTTCCTTTTTCCTTCCTTCCCTTCCTCCCCCCCTTCATTCCTTCCTTCCTTCCCTCCTTTTCAAGATTTATTTATTTTAGAGAGAGAGTGTGTATGAGCAGGTGAAGGGGGCCAAGGGAGAGGGAAAGGATCTCAAGCAGACTCCCCGCAGAGCCTGGACCCTCCCCATGCGGGGCTCCATCCCATGACCCTGAGATCACGACCTGAGCTGAAACCAAGAGTGGGCTGCTCAACCGACTGAGCCACCCTGGTGCCTCTAGGCAAATTTCTAGACTGTATCGTCAGTTTCCCTCTCATATGGAGAGAATGATGAAAGCATCTAGCTGAGGATGGTGAGGACTGAATGACAGGATAGACGGAAAGTGCTCAGAACAGCGACTGTCACAAAGGGCTATGCAAGCGTTTGCTTATTTTTGTTTTGTGCCCAGAGCCCTGGACCAGAAGACAATGCCACTCTGGACACCAGATTATCTATCTGTTGATTCAGGCTTAGAAGTTCACTGGTTCCTACTCCAGGACATAGCAGTCGTGACATGCGTCCACTCACTCCATTTCTTCTTCTCTTCAGACTTGTCTTCTTGGCCTGATCCCTACTATCTGGCTGCATTTTACAGTCAAATCCTGGTAGGACACGGCTCTGGTTAGCCCAGTGAGTCTCCATCCTTACCGACCCCCCACCCCCTGGGTAACCACTATTGCCCAGCAAGCCTGCAGAGCAGCAGCCCTTGGGGTGGAAACTCCTGATGCAGCTCTCACGTGCGGCAGAGTAGGTTGGCAATGAGCAGGGCACCACCTTGGGCTGCCACACTCGGCACTCTGGTGGACAATTGGGACATTTCCAGGACATAGGTCTAGCCTTCCCATTGCAGCAACATCAGCTCCAGAAGCCCACCGACTCAGTTCTGGCTCCAAAGGATCCAACTGATCATGCTATCTGGAAGCCGGGTTCCAAGAGTTTCTTCCAAACACACAGAATGCACAGAGGGCGGGATATTTCTCTGCCATCTCTTCCTGCCATAGCGTCAGACTCCTTATATCATGGGGGAACATTTAAAAAATGAGCTTCCATGTGGAAAATAATGGGCTTAGAAGGAGCCTTAATTTCCCCCATTTACGTAATTCGACTGGCTTAGTGCTCTGAAGGTCGGGCTGTTTTATAAGATTGCTGAGAAGACGAGTACAGGAGTCCAGTGGTACGATTATACCCGGACCTCATACTGACAGCTGCAGATGTTTAAGACATCTGTGATTTATCAGATCCTAAGTGACGCAGATGCACCGCAGCACCTGCCACATAGAATCTTTTCAGCGTTGCGGCATCTGGAGCTGGATTCTGCTGACACCACATAAATTCATCTCTCTATAAAGCTCCCCCAACCCCACCCCGCGAGCACTTAAAAGGAATAAAGATCAGGAAGCCACACAAAATGTGGGCTCCAGCTTCTGTTAGCCAGGCCTGGGAGAGGGAGCAAGAAGAAACAAAGCCCAAAACAGAAGAAGCCTGTTACAAGGGACGTACCAGGAGACAGGAGATGGGACTAATATCTGGAGAGTGGCCTAAAGTAAGAACCTATCCAGCTGTTACATTGTTACCACAAATCCCATGTAATGGGCTACATTGTAACAGGTTCACGTTATTCAGGAATTGAGGTATTGAACATTTCAAGCCCCATTTCTTGGTTAAAGGCTCATCTTTCAGCTTCATTTAGTTTCTGCATGGAAGTCTGGAGCTACCGAAGTAGGGAGAAAACTCTGGGTGCTTCCCAGACAGCATCTGGAGAAGGGGTGCTGTGGTTCCCTGAAGCTCCAGGGTGAGGATCATGTCAAAGTTTCCTGGGGGCACCCATTTTGGAGCACATCTCCAGCTCCCCATTTGCTAGGGGGCAAAATCAGAATGGAAAAAGGGCACACAGTTCTTGTCCATTGTAAAGCTTACACCTCAGGTCTCATTTTCTCTGTGACAATATAAAAATCACGAAGATCTATCAGGAAAGAAAATCAAATCAAACAAACTATGTGGTCTGTCTGCTATGAAGTGTCCCAGTCATGCTATGCCTATGCTTGTCTCTCTTTTAGCAGCACCGAGGACATTCCAATCACACCAGTCTTCTTGCTGCCCCATGATCAAGCCAAGGTTTCCTATTCACCTTTCCCTTTTTTTTTTCTGCTTAGAATGCTTTTTCCAGTCCTTTTCCATCTGGCGAACTCCTACTCATCCCCTAAAACCTCAGCTCAATATTTTGCCTTTCTGGGGAACCTTTTCTGACTCTCTCTCTCTCTCTCCCCCTTCTCCAAAGTAAGGCATTTGTTTCATTGTCTGCATATGGTGGATACTGTTGGTTGTTCCCTAAAATTCATTCTTCCCTTCTTTAACAGAGTGGTAACTAGACATTGGGACACCCAGCCAGTGACTTACTTTCCCAGCCCACACCCAGTCTCCAGTCATGTGTGACCACATAGAACATAGGTGTGATCCGTGCCACTTCCAGGCTTTCAAGCATCATTCCTCTATGCTCTATCCCCTTCGGGTGAGCTGGAACATGAACGCACCATGACTCAGTTTTGACCACTGTAACAGTGAGTTGTCTCTGTAACAAATCACCCCAAAGTTCAGACTTAAAACAACAATCATCTGATCTGTCCAAGGGTCAGCTAAGTGATTCCACTCCAAGCTGTTGGTCTGGCAGGACCTGACTCCTTGCTGGGCTTGAGGTCTGATCTGCTTCACAGGTTCACTCTGTGGCCCAGGCTGGAGGGGCAGCAACTACCAAGGGAAAGTCTCATGTCACAGCACAGGGGCACGAGGGCGAGTCTACGCATGCAAACACATTTCAAAGTTCTGCCTGAGTGCTTGAGCCATACCTACGAACCTTCTAACCTTAGCCAAAGCAAGTCACATGATGGAGTCCAAATTCAAGGGGAAGAGCACAATTTATCTCCCACTTGGGTCTGGAGAGAAATAATCTGACCAACTCAACCATGCAGACAAGAGTAAAGTCCTAGGAGGGAAGGAAAGCAATATCAAGCGAAACTGCATTTCTCAAGGACTATGGAGTGGAGCAACTTGCCTAACCTACCTTCTCTGTTACGCGAGAGAGATAAATTCATTTTTTTACACCACCGAATTGTTGGGTCTATTTGTTATAGCTGTTTATCCCTCTACCATGACCAATATAGTACACACTCCCCTGTAAAACATATTACTTGCTTTTTTCTTTTGTTTACTGGTTTTCCTTTCCCCATTAGAAGTTTCTTAAAATCAACAATTATGTCTTAATTTTGGAATTTCTAGCACCTAGAAGAGGTTCTGTCATAAAATGAGTGCTCAGTGAAGAATTGCTAAATGATTGGATGACTTTCCTGTAGTTCTGATTTTTATCCAGAAAATAAATATATCTAAAAAGCATGACTTGGGCTGGTTATGGAAATAACAAATGTATATTAGAGGCCCTAGATGATAGTCTCCTTAAAATGTGCTGATGTTATGAAGAACTGCCATTCTTCTCAAGGCAAGTGGCTTCAGGAGGACCTTCATTCATTGGCCCAGCCATTGTACAAATACTTCTTTAGTGCATACTACATGTCAGGCACAAATTAGGTAATGAGAGTATAGCAGAGAACAAAAAAGACAAAACTCCCTACTCTCTGGGACAAAGAAAGAGATAACAAACAAATCCGTGAGTAAAAGATAAAGTCAAACTGAGGTGCCAGGGGTGGGAGGGATGGAACTCTTTCTGAGGGCGACATTTGAAGAAAGATCTAACAAAAGAGGTGATGGAGCAAATATATAGCTCTCGGGGGAGAGCTTGTGGCTAGGGGAACAGTCAAGTATAAAGGTCCTGGGGTAGAAGCCTCCATGGTATGTTCAAGGAACAGTAGGAGTGGACCAGAGCACCCTAGGGGAAAGTAGTGGGAGACATCCTCTGATGTTGGATTCACCCAAGACGAAAGCAAACACCCAAACAGGTTTGCCCATGGGGGCATCCTGACAGCCTGTTTAGCCAATAAATGTTCACACAACAGATTTCCATGGCTGTAAGGCTGCAAAATCCATTCTATTGAAGCAGCACAGGGTGCCTTTGCTTGGGTGTCTTTGTGACTGATGAAGGCAGGGTGCAGAGGCTAGGTATTAAAGCTCAATACCACTTCTACACTTGGGCTCATTTGTCTATGTTCCTTCTCTAAAGAGTGATGCTGGACAATCAACATCAAATCCAAGATGGCCCTTTACATATGGTTTTCGGGCATTCATGTCTCTTCTCTACTGCCCAGAGGCAGATGGCCCTCACAAGGAGAGACTGGATTGTGTTAGGCGGATCCTATCCAGGCTCTCTGTGCATCCTTGTTGGCCATACATATCATCACTTAAATTCCAAGCCCATGTGCCTTCCTCTGCCCACACTAGCTAGCTTCCCCTTATTCCTCTTTCTTATTAAAGAAAAGCCATAGCCATATTTGGGGGGGGGGGGTTGGGGGGCTCCTTTTGGCGGGGGTTAGAGGAAAGGTGATACTGTGGATCAGAGAAAACAGATTTCAAGCAGAATCAATAAAATTGAGAGCTTCTGAACATGCTGTCTTAAAGCATCCTCTTGGGGCCTATTAACTGACTAGAAAGGAAGTAAATGAGAGATGGAAAGGCGAGGTCGAATGCAGCTTCCCCTGCTTTTTTATACATTCCAGGTGGAATAGTTTGGGTAGTAAAAGTCAAATGTGGTAAGGTTATTGTCTTATGAGCCAATCCTATAAAAATATTGTTAGAACTGGTGTGTTCCAGATGTGGTAAACACGAGCGGAGGTGGAATTTGGGAAAGGGTGTGCTCTGTTGTCTGGATTCTGACCTGTGTGTAGCCTGTTGTTATGGGTTCTTCAGAATTTGAATGAGTCTCTAGGCTCCTGAATCACAGGTCTCTAGATTCCCCAAAGGGAAACAGCTTTGTTTCTTGTGATATATTTGCCTAGTAAATTATAATTTTATTTGTTCTATTAAGCAGCTGAAGTTCAGCACATTTTTATTCATTTTGTACAATAGGCACTAAGTGTTTCTGAATTCCAGGCACCTAATCAGATTTTAAAAACCTTCATAACATGAAGCCAAAGGTCTATGCTTTTGTGCCACAGTGAATTTCCCTGTGATTTAATCTGAATGGGAAAGTCAGTTCTTTCTTCTCTAACCCATCTCAGGGAGGGAAGTAAAACAACTCCGTGCTTTCAGAGAAGCTCCCTCTTGGTACAAAAGGCCTTATCCCCCACCACCACCCACCACCACCTTGGTCATTTATATTAGGGCTGAGGGTGAGGAGAATGGACCCAGTTACACAGGATCAAAAGGAACATTGGGGGCACCTGGGTGGCTCAGTCAGTTAAGTGTCCGACTCTTGATTTTGGCTCAGGTTATGATCTCAGGGTCTTGAGATGGAGCCCCTGAGCTCAGTGTGCTCAGTATGGAGTCTGAGATTCTCTCTCTCTCTCCCTCTGCCCATCCCCTGGCTCTCGTTCTCTCTCAAAAAAAAAAAAAAAAAAAAAAAAAATTAAAAAAGGAAGATTTGTCTATTGGTTTAGCAGCCAGATGATATCCTGATATGCCAAAACTGGACTCAGCTCTTAGCAGGTTGTGGCGGCATCAACATCTGTACCCGCTCTACTGAGAAGCTAAGCCTTTACTCACCTTCCAGAAGAAAGTCGGTTCTAACTCGAACTATGAACCCAGGTAAGCAGATGACCTACGTCTGGCCTCAGGAACTTCCATTCTTGCCCTGATCATACCTTCAGGTTGTACTTGGCAGTACATATGGGAAAAAAGAATAAGGTCACAACACATCAGTCATGTCAACTTCAATGAAGATTTCACAGGAAGACAAAAAAAAATAAGATTTTTCACTTTATATTGCACACTGAACCCTTCACAGAAGACTTTTTTTTAACCATTGATAATTTTTTCTCAACATTTTTCTCTGTGAGTCACCACTTCACTTTCCTTCCTCTCTCTTTTTCCTCACACAGCTCCTGAAACTCCAGGGGAAGTCAGTTCTGGTGCTCAGTTTGCATATCTCACTTAGCAAAATAAAATCATGGTGGCATATCCATGCAATGAAATCTTACTCAGCCTTAAAAAATAATGTAACACTGATACATGCTATAACATGGATGAATCTTAAAAATATGACGCTAAGTGAAAGAAACCAGACACAAAGGTCACATGTCGTAAGGTCCCATTTATACGAAATATTCTGAGTAGGAAGAGCCATAGAACAGAAAGAAGATTGGTGACTACCACAGGCTGGTGGAGGGTAGAGGGAGGAGACAAATGGGGGTGACTGCTTAATAGTACAGGGTCTCCTTCTGAGGTGCAGAAAATGTTTTGGACAAGGCAGGGGTGGTAGCTGTACAATACTGTGAATTTTTCAGTTGAAAATTGTTCCTTTTATGTTATATGAATTTCATCTCAGTAAAAATAAATACACGAAACCATGACAGTAACTCCCCCCGCCCAGTACTTTCACTGGAAAATAGCCCCACAAACATCTATTAACATTCAACCATGTCTGTTGACTCCCCACTCCGGAGAGTATATGAAAGTATATTCTCAACACAACTGGTGAAGTAAAACTTACAGGTGGCTAAGAAATGAAAACTTTATTTTCTCAAGAAAATATCCTAGAGAGAGTGGGTCCCTACAGAGCAGGCTCTGTCAAAACTCCATTGGGCTGGACCATGAGGCTTCCAAGGGACTTGCCCCGATCCAGGGAAGGAAGTGAAGAATGAGCCAAACAGGAGCACCGATCTCCACCACGGTGAAGCCTTTCAGTGGGGAGGCCATGAATCACCGCACAAGATTGGCTATCCAGGCTTATCTTGGGCCATCGGCATAGCCAAGGATGCCTGCTGTGGGGGGCGGGGGGAGGGTGATGAAGGCGGTAGGGCTGAGGCAGAGGAAAGGGCTGGCAGGTGCCACTTCATAGGCCATAATCCCGCCAAGCTAGTCCAAGGTCATTCTTGTTAGAGTAAATTCATCAAAGGTGTTCTATATACTTATGTTTCTATGATTTTGTGTCTAGTTGTGTTTTATTTTGTTCCTTTTGAAAATGTCCACATGTGTCTCAGATTTATGCCATATCACCTATGTTGGGTTATTTTACTATTAGTGATAGACTCCAGGGACCAGCTGGCCTTGTTCCAGGGTACTTGGGGGCCAGAGGTGGTGATGAGAAATAATAATAACACCAGCTCATATTGTATGACATGTTCCAATTTTTATCACATTTAACCCTCATGATAGCTTGAAACAAGTATTATTGTTCCTGTGTTAGAAAGGGGGAAACAAAACTTAGATTTAGAGAAATACAGTGACCCATAAATATATCAAGTAAAATCCAGGAACACTGGGCCAGTTGATGAAGTTAAACCAAAAACATCTATTATGGGTTCAGTTGTGACCCCTCCCACCCCAAGAAAGATATGTTGGAGCCCTCACAAACCCAACCCCAATATTTTGGATAGGACCTTATTTAGAGATAAGATCTTTCCAGAGGGCATCGAGTTAAAGGGAGGTCATATTCAGGGCCCGAACTCAACAGAAACGCTGTCCTTGTAAAAAGGAGAAATTTGGACACAGAGATGAGCACACCTAGAGGGAAAGCAATGTGAAGAGACACAGGAAGAAGACAGCCATCTACCAGCCAAGGAGAGAAGCCTGGACCAGAGCCCTCCCTCACAGCCACTGGGGGAGCTAACACTGCTGCCATCTTGATTTCTGAATTCTAGCCTCCAGAACTGGGAGGCAATAAACTTCTGATGTTTAAGCCACTCAGTCTGCAGTACTTTGTTACGGAAGCCCTAGCAAATCAATACCAGAGGAAAGAATTATGGGGAGGCTTGACTCCCCATAATTCCTTACTGATGGGAAGAGGCAGCATGCAAACATCCCCAGAGAAACTTCACATACTAGTTTGGGGTACCAGCACCCTGAGAAAGATTGTTCAGGTAGTTTCCTGGTGGATGAAAGAGTCACTGCCCTGGAGGGGAACCCCGGCATTAGCGGAAGTCCTGGAAGTCACCTTGTACCAGAAGGCACTGACCATCACGGGCATAGGAAATAGAAATGTGAGCTATAAAAGGAAGGGTGGGTGTAGTGGCGACGGGCTTGTGAGTGCTTCATGACCCCCTCCCCTGTTTCTCTATCCCTTCCCTCATTCCAGCTATCTGGGATGGCTTTCCAAACAAATCTGCATGCACTTTGGGTATTCTGAACCGAGCTGCGCTGGAAATACAAAATATCTCCCACATGTCAAGGTATGAAAAAGAATATAAAGCACCCCCTTATATTAGTTCTCTAGTCCTGCTGTAACAAATCACCACACATTTGATGGTTTAAAACAAAAGAAACATGTTCTCTCACCTTTCTGGGAGCCTGAAAGCTACACTCCCTTAGAGGGCTGGTGGCAAGCTTGGTTCGTGGCTGCGTCCCTGACCTCCACCTCCATAGTCACATGGCTTTCCCCCTGGGGTCTGTGTCTCCTCTCCTGTCCCTTATAAGGGCACTTGTCATGGGATTTAAGGCACTGCCAGATAATCCCACGATTTAGCTCAAGATCCTTAAACTCAGTTCCACCTGCAAAGACCCTTCTTCCAAATAAGGTCACATTCACAGGTTCTAGGGTTTAGAACACAGATATAACCTTTGGGGGACCACTTCCCACGCACAACACTTGTTAATTTTTTTTTTTTTTTTTTTAGTGTTGGTTTTAGGGTATGAGTTCACTGGGGCTGCCATAACAAAATGCACAGACTCAGTGGCTTAAACAACAGAAGTCTATTTTCTCACAGACTCACAGAGGCTATGAGTCCAAGATCAAGATGGCAGCTGAGTTTGTGTCCTCCCAGGGGGTTCTCCTAGGCTAGCAGATGGTGGCCTTATTTTTTTTTTTTTTAAGATTTTATTTATTGATTTGAGAGAAAGCAAGAGTGAGAGAGATCACAGAGGGGGAAGGAGAAGCAGACTCTACTGAGCAAAAAGCCTGATGCCAGGCTCGATCCCAGGACCATGAAATCATGACATCAACTGAAGTCAGACGCTTAACAGACTGAGCTACCCAGGCACTACGGATGGTGGCCCTCTTGCTGCCTCTTCACTCAGTCTTTTCTCCATGCACACACATCCTGGAGGTCACTCGTGTGCCCAAAGCCCCTCTTCTCATACAGACATCAGTTAGATTGGCTCAAGGCCCACCCGAAGACTCTATTTTAACTTAATATCACCTCTTCCGAGCCCCTATCCCCAAGTATATTCACAGTCTGAGGTTCTGAGGTATAAGGATTTGGTTTAGGGGGGGTGGGGAGAAATCAATCCAATCCAATTCATAATAGATGGTAAAATAAAATTTGGGTTAATTGGGATTAAATGGAATTTATTATTAAAATATAAATTAAAAATATAAAATATAAATTAAAAAGGATGGAGAGGGGCATCTTAAATGTGCTTAGACTCCTTGTATATTTGTCCAGGGTCTGCCCTAAGTCTCCCCAGCCCCCTTGCTCCACTCCAGAACAAGGGTGGCTCCTGGGAAATCCTAAGGCCTTACTCTCTGGGTAGTTTTGAGAAACATGGGAGAAAAGAGACCAGGAAGAAAGTCCCAGCAGTGGTGTTACTGAGGGACTTTAAGGACAGAACAAGGAGACCTATGAAATCCATTTGAGGACCTGTTCTGCAACCATGACTCCACGCCTACACACATACCATCTCTGCAAGTCTTGAGCAGAATCTGCCACATTCTGCCACACCCCTAAATGTCTGTTTCTTTAAAGCCATCAATGGAAGGGCCTGGTCCACACAAACCAGAGAGGAGAGAGCAGCCACAGACATGAGATGTGTGTGAGCCAGAGGCCAGCAGGAGGAGGAATGTGGAACCACAAGTGAACACGAAAGCCCCAGGAGTTTCCAAAAGATCTTTGGGAGGGCGTCTGACTTCCCACAGGATGTGTGATAGGGGGCTTGAGCTAATTTTATTTAGATCTCAAAGGACAGGGTGACGTCAGCTGACATCTGGGTTATACTTGTTATCAAGGAGTTGAAATGAAGACACAGGAGGCATGCTTATCAAATTTGTAGAGGACAGGAAGCTGAAAGGAACAGCAAATACATAATTAGAATCCACAAAAGTCTCAACAAGCTAGAATGCCAGCCTGAATTTAATAAGAGGAAACTTAATAAGGACAAAGGGAATGTCCTACACTTGAAATTAAAAAAAAAATAGTAATCAAACGAACTATCTGTACCAAGCACATGAAAAGGGGTCAGGAGTTTGACTCAGATGGGGGGTACCCCAAAGTAGGTGGGATCTGAAACTATTCTAATAGAAAAATGGGACGTGAAGGAAGGACGCGGTGATCGGGTCCATTCTTCCTGGCTAGACCCCTGTAATATCAACTTCAGGTCTGCCCACTTGTACATTGAGAATGAATGAATGGAGAGAATGAACGACCAGTGTGATCAGAGAACTCCAATCCACAGAAGACTGGAACAGTGCTGCTTTGCTGGAGAAAAGAAGCATCAGGGGAGAAGTAAGAATTCTTTATAAGTATCTAAAATTCTGCCTTATGAAAGGGAGACTGGGCTCATAATGGATAGCTCTGAGGAGTGAAATCAAGATGGTGGGTGGCTGCTTCAGGGAGCACGTGGAACAATATATAGTAAAGAAAGTAAATGTATCCATTAGGATTTATGTAACTGGAAGTAATAGAAAATCTGATTAATCATAGCTTAAAAAATTTTTTCCATTACTTAAATAAAAGCCCTGAAATAACCCATGATTAAAATATCAGGCTTTTTCCAATCTTCTTCTCCACCAACCTCAGGGTGTTGGTTTCACCCTCCTATGAGGCCTCATCGTCACAAGATGGCTGCTGAAGCTCTAACAAAAACAAATCAGCATTCAAAGCAAGGGTGGGGGGTGATGATGAAGGGGTAGGTAATGTAACAAAGAGGACCTTTTCCTTATTGGTGCTAGACTTTTGTCAAAAGGTAAATAATTTCTCAGATGTCCTCATATATCTCATTGGCCATACTGGGTCATATGGCCAATTCTACCCACAAGAGAGACTAGAAAAGGATTATCTAGCTTTTCCAGCCTATATAATGGGAAGCTGTAAAAGAAAAAGAAAATGGCATTTTAGTAGATCTCAATATTATCTGCCACAAGAAAAAATCACCATAAATCAACTACCAATAGATTTTCTTAATCCCCTTAATGCAAATATATGTGTGTTCAAATAAACACATATGATCACATATAAGCTCTCACATATGTGTATTGTAAAAACTCTTATTTCCTGTTTTTTTTCTACTTAATATTTTGAGTATCTTCCCATAATGTTTTGAAATTCTTTGAAAATACAATCTTCAGTAGCTGCAGAATATCCCGTATGCTATTTCTCCTTCAACCATTCCCCTACTCTTAGACATGTATGTTATTTCTAGGTTAATAGAACTTTCTAGCCACCAGCTCCAGACACAGAATGGTATGCCTTGGGAGTCCCACCCTTGGAAGCATTCCATCAGAAGGATGAAATAGATAAGACACAGCTGGGGAGGGGCGGGCAGTATTGAACTCCATGACATTTCAAGCCCTTCCCCACGCCCTGAAGATGCAGATGATAGGGTGTAAAAGAGATGGGAGACCAGGCAGGCCAGGGCGCTGTACCCTCTCTGTTTCATCCAATCTGCTGCCTGAGTCCTTAGGCTGGGCCACATTCCTGCTCTGGATACCCCCAAGATCCGCACCCCACCTGCTTGTTATACTCTCTCTCTCCCTATCTCCTGTCAACGAGGAACAGTCTGAATCACCCTTAATGTGCTTTAAAGTTGCCTGAATGAAGACAGCAATGCTCCTGGCTTTTATCAATGGGGTCAAACATGAGAATGGACGTGAAGGACTCAAGGCTGAACCAGAGGGACCAAGGATAGAAAGAACGTAAGACACCAAGAGCTGATGACAACATTCCAGTGATGTTCCTCTGCTCCCTCTTACTGCTTGGAAGCCTATCTGTGGCTTTCCAGTGTGCCACGGGTACAGACAGGGTTGGAATCCTCATTATGACTGCTCAGCAAACACCATGAGGGGCACGTAGGCAAGCTGGGTAAGAAGGAGTGAGAAGTGCCATTTCCCAAGGTCAGTGTGCTCAGGGGTCACAGACACAGGAGGGGTGTTGGGGGACAGAACAGACACCTGCCTTATCAGTAAAGGGTTTACAGCCTTCACTATATATAGTTATGTTTCAAGGGATATGATCAGACCTGAGTCTAAATGAATTTAAATCTATCTTCCATGGGATAAGTACTCACTCTCTTCAATAGGGTCAATATTCCAAGCCTACCATTCAAACGCTGCATTTCAAACCCACTTTTTTTTAAAGACACAAGCAACATGCAAGATGACCAGTCAATGACATAAAAACAGCCATTAGCAACTAACTTCCAACTTCGCCAGTTTATTCTCAGATAGGTGGAGCTTAGCTCATTCCTCCAGTATCTCGCTCTTTTAAGGAGCCTTGGGGGCAAAATATTTGAAGGTCAAATCATTTCAGTAAACTTTAGTGATACAATATCACTAACACCACCCACAAAACACCCAGTAAGAAAAACTGTAATGAAAAAAAAAAAAAAAAAAAAAAAAAGAAAGAAAAACTGTAACGATTCTGTCTCCTTTTTAAAATGGACTTCCAGTTGTTTGCTGGTTGCACGGAATTGGCAGTCACTCCTTTTGCCATGGTCAGGAACCCCAAAGGCTGTTGCCTTGCCTATGAGGACAGTGTGTCTACCGGGAACTCCAGATGGCATGAAAACATCTGTACTACCAGCTCATCAGGGACAGACCAAAGGATAGAGCAGGGCACCTGAGAAGAACTCACCTGAGTCTTAGTTCTACCAACAAGTGCTCCAAAACCAGGCCTCTTAATTTCTCCATGACTTAATTCCTCCATGTGTAAGTTCTTACGTGAGGTCCATGAAGCTGGCCGCTGGAAGAAATCTTGAAAAGTCCCTGCTACTAATAGCTGCCCCTTTTCCCTTATGTGAATATCAAAGAAACCCTCTTTAATTTTATTAAATCAATAAAATTTCCTCATAGTATTATTTTTACCTTTGGAAAAGGAACACAAGTCTCATTCTGTTAATCGCCAATCTCTTAAAATTCTGTAGATGCTAGAAGTCTTAGACCAAAGTGTGTCTGACCTTAGTGAAGCACAAGTTGGAGATGTTAGCTATGCCACATGTGTTTTTTTTTTTTTTTAAGATTTTATTTATTTATTTGACAGAGATTACAAGCAGACAGAGAGGCAGGCAGAGAGAGAGGAAGGGAAGCAGGCTCCCCGCTGAGCAGAGAGCCTGATGCAGGGCTCCATCCCAGAAGCCTGGGATCACGACCCGCAGAAGGCAGAGGCTTTAACCCACTGAGCCACCCAGGCGCCCCCCACATGTGTTTTCTACTGTAACCCTCATAAGGTTCAAGATGTTGTATAAGGCAACCTGCTTGTTTATAGAAGTGGGTAGACCTGGTCTCCAAGAACTTTCAACATGGAGATGAACCCAGTTGCACAAATGATTAATATAAATATTAAGAGAGAAAGGAAAAAGGGATACATTGGTTACACATAAAATAAGAACAGCTACAGAAAACGTATCTGGGATATCCATCCAGCCCACAATAACCTGGAGGGGGAGAACTGCCTCCCCCCTCAGACACTGCACCGCAACCATGTTTGCTCACCGTTGCTCACTCTTGACCTCAGCCATGGCTGTTTGGAACAGGAGAGGATATCTGACCAAGCTGAGCCAAATTCTCTCTCCTGGGAATTTGGAATTATGATCCAGAGTACCTCTACACTCAGTGTAGGTGAGCATTCCTCTGAAGGAGGAGGACAAAGAGAACAGAGAACAACAGCCCCCTAGACCCTGTGGGCCCATCCCCAGGGACAGAGAAAATGGCTGCCCCAAACGCCAACAGCTCTGCCCTCTCTGGTTCTAGGCCCCCACGGGGTCCCAGCAACATTCTTATCTTCCTGAAACATCTTTGTTTCCTATGAGAAATTTCCCATTTCCCCTTGAGCTGGCTCTGATTGCCATTACTTAACATTCACATCAGCCATGACAAGGATCTGAGCACTAATATGTCATTCCTCATATAAAAAAGACACAGATAATCCCAAATAGCTAATAGTCCAAAGACATTTTTGGCTCTGGGGGACATTGTGAAATGAATATGTTTAAATTGCTAGAATTCATAACACCTTGAATGAAAGTACATTGCCCACAGCAATGGAAACTTGATTGGAAAAGGCTGGGAAAGACTGTCCATTTCCTTTGTCCTGACAGGGACTCTGTTCTCCTCTGCCCTCTGGTCCTTACCGGACATGTAAACATAGCCCCTCCACCCCCACCTCATCTCGCCAGCTTGCCCATAGCCACCTCTGCTATGTCCCACTTAAGAGTGTCCTGTCTTTTTCCATGGGTTTTTTTTTTTTTTTTAAGTCTTTTCCTGGTATAGCAGCAAGCAAAAGAGACATCAGCTTGAGATGGGAAAATCAGCTGGGAAAATAGTCAATGGAGAAAGCAAGGAGACCAGTGGATTCTTCTTGGAAAGAGTTTACCACCCACCCCACCCCACCCCCACACACCTCTGATATTTGTAAAACTAATAAGGCCTGAAAGAGAATAAAGCCTAAGAGAGGCCACTTGAGTGGCTGCCTTCCCAGCCAATGACGGCTTCCAGAATGGTTCAGAAGTTTTAAGGGAAGAGCCATGTAGAAAGGAAACTGAAGATCCACAGAAATAAAAAGTGCCGAGGGGACGAGGGGGAAGAGGACTATCTCAGAGCCACTTGAATGTCTGTCTGGGGGAGGAGTGTGCTGAGCAGGGGTGCGGGGTGGAGGGGGGGGGTGGGTGTGGTGGGAACAATGGAGCAGTAGTTACAAAGGCTGGGTAGGGCCCCTGTTCCTGGAAACAGAATCCACCAATTGCATTAGAAGAAATCTCTTTGTATAACCCAAGTTGTTCTCATGGCAAAATAATCCTTTCCTTTTCCTCTTGGCAGCTCCCCTGTGAGTAAAA
This sequence comes from Mellivora capensis, assembly GCA_004024625.1. Lineage (NCBI taxonomy): Eukaryota > Metazoa > Chordata > Mammalia > Carnivora > Mustelidae > Mellivora > Mellivora capensis. The sequence goes on along the minus strand of PISX010007678.1, from coordinate 9,609 downwards.
TTAGGTTAGAAACACACACACTCATACTCTCTCACCCTCACAGACACACAGGTACAAGCACAGTACCCCACGTTCTACTGCATGTTCCCAGAGTTCCCCTCATCGCTGCCCAACACCAACATCTCAAGTAGTTTGCGGACCTATTAAATACCACAGCAGCCAAGGACCATGTCTGGTGTCTTCCAGACAGGCACATGGGCAACAGCTTCCAGTTTATGAGGACTTTACAAGTAACGTCATTCACTCACAAAACAGGGAGCTGGACAGGAACCTCATGGAACCCCTTCCAGTATAACTCCCTCCATTTCCAGATGAAACCAAGGCTTGGCGTGGTTACCAAAAAATGATCCTTGTCTAAAGACCCGCTAACCTTAGATTCTCCTTTGTCTCCCAGGCTGGGACCAACCAGCCTGGCCTGGCTTCCAGTCCTGGCATGCGACGTCCTACCAACAGCCCTTACAAATGTCCAGCAGACAGGTTGCCAAACTCAGGCCCCACCCTGGCTTGTTATCTACACACAGGTCTCTCCCATGACTTTCTGGCTGGCCCTGCTGCCACCTCTCTCTGTGGGACAGCTGTACCAGCTTGGCTGCTGGCATGTTCGGTCACAGGTCCTGCCTTTGTTCGTCGATAAGCACGGTCAAGTTCCAAATCGTACCACTGTGACACAGGCACCCCTGTTCCCACTCTCCGCAAGCCCACATCACCTTCACACTCTGTCACGTAGGACCTGGGGCAACCCAGGTCTGAGGCTTGGACACAGGGGAGAAGAGGAGACTGGAGTTTCCAGGAGCCATGGCTCTAGCACTCTTCAAGAATCACCCTCCTGGGGGCCCCTGGGTGGGGACTGTCACACATCCGACTTTGGCTCAAGTCATGATCTCAGAGTCCTGGGTTCGAGTCCCATGTGGAGCCCCATACTCAGCAGGGAGTCTGCTTCTCCCTCTCCCTCTGCCTCTCCCCCCACTCATGCCCATGCTCCCTTTCAAATAAATAAATACATACATACACACATACATGCAAGAATCACCCTCCGGCATTTCCTGCCAGTTGGCTCTCTTTAATTATTCCTTTGCGCCTCAGTTATTACAGCTCTTCCTGTTCTGAAAAGCTCCTTTCCTGGGAAACTTGAAACGCTCAGGAAAAATCACTGAGTAGCTTAAAATATTGAGGTCAATGTTTCCAAACTGAGGTCCACATCAGAAACCTGGGGTTCTTGGGGTGCCTGGCTGACTGGGTCTGAAGAGCCTGTGACTCTTGATCTCAGGGTCATGAGTTCAAGCCCCACACTGAGTGTAGAGATAACTTAAATAACTAAAATAAAAATGAAAATGAAAAAAGAAACATGGGGTGCTTGTGAAAAACAACGGCGAAGGGCTGCATCCCAAGCTTTCTGACTAGAATCTCTTAGAAGAGAGTCTGGAAATCTGGTTTGTTAATAAGCCCCCCAGATAAATGTGAGGTACACTCAAGTTGTAAGACCCAGTGTGGGCGTGACCTAATTACATCTGACAGTAGGGTATAGTTTTATTCCCTAGGACCTGCAGATCTTTTCTTATGAGACTTCTGTGGGAAAAAAATACAAACAACTTTGAAAATGTCCACTTAATGATTAAGATAATTAATATTTGGAGGCAGGAGTCCATTTCTTTCTCCCTGACTTCACCTTATAAAGTCCCAGCAGTAGGTAGGATAATTGCACAAGGAGGATACCTAAAAACCTGGGCTCATGGACCACCTTCCCTCCCCATCTCTATACAGAATTTTTAGCCCTCCCCACCTCCAACTCCCATCCCATGAGACCCACCTTATAGTTTAGTGACCATTTGGGGTGGCACAAACCTATGGATTTCTTTTTGGGTAGCAAGGTCTCTGTAGCCATTGATCTCCATTTTACTTGTTTAGAAAATAAGATAACGTGAAGATTTTGAGAACTAATTTCAACTCTGTTTTTAGAAAGAAGTTCACAGGAATGCAGAAGTCACCACTCCCTTCAAAAACAAATGAGGGCGCCTGGGTGGCTCAGTGGGTTGAGCCGCTGCTTTCGGCTCGGGTCATGATCTCAGGGTCCTGGGATCGAGCCCCGCATCGGGCTCTCTGCTCAGCGGGGAGCCTGCTTCCTCCTCTCTCTCTCTGCCTGCCTCTCTGTCTACTGTGATCTCTCTCTCTCTCTGTCAAATAAATAAATAAATAAATCTTAAAAAAAAAAAAAATGAGATCTTACTCCTGTGCCCGAGATGACTCTTCATCTGTTAACAGAGGGATAAAAATCAATTTTGGGTCCGCAGCCTTGTTTCAACAGCGAGCAAAACTGACAACGCATCCTCCACATATTCTGTGTCCGCCTGTTGCCTCTGAAGAATTCAAAGCACGTCCACCTAGTTCCGTGTGTCCTCCGTCATGGCGGAAGACAGTGACCCACCCTCTCATAAGTAACCCGTCTGTGGCCGCAAGAGTAAGTTATTTGTCCAAGGTAGAGCACGTCAGTAACAGCAGGATTCTAGAAATGAGTTAAGTGACTTGATCCTTGGGTCAGAAAACCAAGCCATACTCTTTCCACATGAAGTTGTCTCTTGGAGTATTAAGAACATTCTAATCTTACTGGCATTCAGTCTGCAAAGAAAGCTGACCTAGAGGTAACACGATTTCTGTATCCTTTTCCCCATTGTTTACACCTTACTTATTGACACTGGGATTCTCACAATTATAAAAAGAAAAAAATAATGAATTATTGAGAGAAAAAAGTAATGAATTCGTTAACATTAAGATGTTAAGGACTTGGGGCCCCTGGGTGGCTCGGTTGTTAAGTGTCTGCCTTCAGCTGAGGTCATGATCCCAGGGTCCTGGGACCCAACCCGGTGTCGGGCTCCCTGCTCAGCAGAGAGTCTGCTTCTCCTTCATCTGTGATCTCTCTCACTCTCCCATGCTCTCTCAAATCAAAAAATAAATCTTTTTTTTTAAGATTTTATTTATTTATTTGTCAGAGAGAGAGCGAGCGAGAGAGCAGGAGAGCGAGCACAGGCAGACAGTGGCAGGCAGAGGGAGAAGCAGGCTCCCTGCTGAGCAAGGAGCCCGATGTGGGACTCGATCCCAGCACTCTGGGATCATGACCTGAGCCGAAGGCAGCCGCTTAACCAGCTGAGCCACCCAGGCATCCCTCAAATCAAAAAATAAATCTTAAAAAAAATAGGGCCACCATCTGCAAGCCGAGAAGCTCAGCGGGAAGCCTGCTTCTCCCTTGCCTACTTCCCCTACTTGTATTCCTTCTCTCAATGTCTCTCTCTCTCTCCATGAAATAAATAAATAAAATCTTTAAAAAATATATATATATATTTTTTAAAGATTTTATTTATTTGACAGACAGAGATCACAAGTAGGCAGAGAAGCAGGCAGAGAGAGAGGAGGAAGCAGGCTCCCCGCTGAGCAGAGAGCCCAATTCGGGGCTCAATCCCAGGACCCTGGGATCTTGACCTTAGCCGAAGGCAGAGGTTTAACCCACTGAGCCACCCAGGCACCCCTAAAAATATATATGTTGAGGACTTAATACATTATTTTTCCCTGGAGGTATCTGGATTATGGAAGAGAAATTTAGAAGAGGGTTGTCTTACCCAAAGAAAAGGCTGGCTGATGGTGAAAAGTTAAGCATCAGTGAGGTTGGGAACTATCTGGTATGCCTTTAAAAGTGTACTTATTCTGCCCAAGCAGAATACCAAGACCTGTCTATAAGAGAGAACATACTAGAGCAAAGAACTCTCAAACACAACAGGAACTTAAGCAACCAAACTCTGTTCCAAATCACCACAAGAAGGTGATGTTGGAGATTTGGAATCGTGATGTTAAATAAACCTGTAAAAATTATCAAACCTGGAGACTTCCACTCTGGACCAAGCTGGAGGAACAAAACCCAGATTTATTTTCCTATCCTAAACAACTAAAAAACCAGACAAAACATATGAAACAGTAGCTCTCAAGACATTGGACATCAGGAAGTGAAGGGCCATGATCCCTGAAAGATGAGAAACAGATCAGGTGAGCCCTAAAGTTGCTCCAGCTTATTGCTCTGAGAGAATTTCCAGGCCACTGCACAAGGAGTGGGAACCGGATGGAGTCTGGCTGCCTCCTTGAGTAGAGAAAACTGGAGAAGCCAAGGTGACTGAAATCCACAGGGGATGGGGGGGTGAGGGTGGAGAACTGCACAGAGAAAGGACTCTGGAGTTCTGCAGAAGGTCCTCCTTAAGAATTCAGTTAAGCTTCGTTTGGGTCTGCCTGACAAGAAACTGCGCAGGACCAGGGAATAGGGTAGACTACTCAGAATGGTCTCAACTCAGCCATGGGAAAAACTAACCCCAGACTCAACACTCCATCAGTCCCCCTCACTAAGTTTCCCTAAGAAGGAACAGATCATCTGAATAGCCCTATTAAATAAATTTGATTTGAGGCTAAAACCCTTCCCCAGAAAACAACTCCTGACACAAATGCCTTCACTTGGTAAGTTTGCCAAATGTTTAGAGAAGAAATAATATAAATTCTATACAAATGCTCCCAGAAAATTAAAGAAAAGGAAATACTTTCCAATATTCTATGAGGTCAGCATTAGTCTGACACCAAAATCTTGACAAAGCTCTTACAAGAAATGAAAACTACAGATCTATATTCTTCATGCAAAAATGCAAGAATTCTTAACAAAATGTTAGTAAATCGAATCTGACAATATATAAGAAGGGTAATATCTTATGACCAAATAGGGTTTATCCTTGGGATGCATGCCTGGTTCAACATTTATAAGTTATATATATTGGGTTCTGTTTCCCTGGAAAACCCTAACACAATACAGATTATAAAATTTATCAAACTGTGCTTTAAATATGTGTTATATCTCAATAACTAGATCTCAGTAAAGCTGTTCTTTTAAAAACAAAAGAAACAAATAAAACACACACATCATCCAGCCTATGAAGGAAGACACGATGGGAGTGCTACCATTCTCTCAGCCCATGGCAGACATTGCCAACCAACCATGTAGTGATCCAGGCCACACTACCTGTCAGAGTCGGGTCTTGTGATCCAATCTACTTTGCACCTCTCACCCAGGTCAGACACGTGGTGTAAAACTGAGGCCCCAGTGCTGGCCCAATTAGGGCCATCTGAAACTGGTATTGAGGTCTCCCAGTTGCTAGTCCGATGGACTTTCCACAACCCAAGTGTGAGAAAATTGGAGTAGCAAGAGATCGAATCCAGAATCTGATAAGGAAAGGCTCCTAGAAGACCATGAGAAAAAAAGGAAGGATTTAAATGAGACGTCAGATGGGAACTTCTCAAGAATGTCAATGATGCACTGTGGTGCTGATTTTAAATACATCTGTTTTTCATAGGACCAAGGCTAGTTTCCATGCAACAATAAGCATTATTTACCAGGAAATGGATGGAATTCTTATTTTTTGTATTTTTAATACTAAAAAATATTGAAATTACTCAAACTGGTTTTTAAAAAAAAAAGATTTATTTATTTATTTTAGAGAGATGGAGAGAGTGCATGTGAGTGGGGGAGGGGCGGAGGATGAGGGAGAGAGAGAATTCCAAGCAAACTCCCAACTGAGCACGGAGCCCAATCTCACGACCCTGGGATCATGACCTGAGCTGAAATCTAGAGTTGGATGCTTAACCAGCTACGTCGCCCAGGCACCCTTCCAACTGTTTTTGACATAACATAAAAGTGACTCTTCAGACCGGAAAGCTGCCTTATTTGCAAATAAGGCCAAGAAGCAAAATGATCTAAGATTACACAAAATACAAGCCAATAAAATCATATGTAGATACACAAAAATAATATTAGTCTTGGTGAGAAAATACATCATTGGTTTGAAATGCAAATTTTTCTCTTAGAAATCAGTGACTTATTTAGTAGCTATCTGTAAGCTATATGTTCATTATAATAATCACATGGTGTCTATCATCATAAAGACAGAGGACCAGGTGATAGTAAACACCGGGCAAATCCACTTTCCGGTGTTACGGCTCTTATAAATTCCCATAAGCAGGAGTTAGGTCTCCTCATCTTCATCTTGTCAAGGCTGGCAGAATCCCTGGCATATGATCAGTCCTTTTTCCTTGCTCCCAGACTCTTCGCGTGTGAGAGAACAAATGTCCTTGCTGCGTGAGCCAGTCAAGTCGAAGTTCTCTTACTTGAAGCCGAGGGCATCAGAACGGACACAACCACTGCCTGTTGCCTCAGTTACAGAAGAGGGATGGTGAAATCTACTTGAAAGGATTTTGAGGATAGTTAATGAGCTAATACATTTAGAATTCCTTGCACAGTGACTTGTGTCAGAAAGTACTAAGTCCATATGAGTTCTCTTCCCCTTTCTCTCTTATGAAATTTTCCATTTAAATATTAGGGAAGCCATGTTCAACACACATGAAGCTTATAGGACTGTCTATCCCTTATGTCACCTGCTAGTCTTGACGCCACCAATTTTGAAAGGATTCCTTGTTGCTATTAACTATGTTTTCCTCACTTCTGCTGCTATGAAACTCACTAAAGGATTTATTTCAGAAAATTATTAAAAGAGGGTCTGTGATCACTTAGCATCAGGGAAATACAAATCAAAACCACAACGAGATCCCACCTCATACCAGTCAGAATGGCTAAAATTAACAAGTCAGGAAAGACAGACGTTGGTGAGGATGTGGGGAAAGGGGAACCCTCCTACCCTGTTGGTGGGAATGCATGCTGGTGCAGCCACTCTGGAAAACAGTATTGAAGTTCCTCAAAGAGTTGAAAATAGAGCTACCCTATGACTCAGCAATCACACTACTGGGTATTTACCCTAAAGATACAAATGTAGTGATCCGAAGGAGCACATGCACCCGAATGTTTATAGCAGCAATGTCCACAATAGCCAAACTATGGAAAGAACCTAGATGTCCATCAACATCCATTATGAATGGATAAAGAAGATTTGGTATGTATATGTATATATATACATATATATATGTATATATGTGTGTGTGTGTGTGTATACATATATATATATATTTATAGTGGAATTTATATATATATAAATGGATAAAGATTTGGTGTGTATACACACACACACACACACACACACATATATATAGGAATACTATGCAGCCATCAAAAAAACCTGAAATCTTGCCACTTGCAACAATGTGGATGGAACTAGAGGGTATTATGCTAAGCGAAAGAGGTTATTATACTAAGCGAACTAGAGGATATTATGCTAAGCGAAAGACAATTATCATATGATCTTCGGATATGAGGAATTTGAGAGGCAGGGCGAGGGTTTGTGGCAGGGAGGGGAGGGAAAAATGAAACAAGATGGGACTGGGGAGGGAGACAAACCATAAGAAACTCTTAATCTCAGGAAACAAACTGAGGGTTGCTGGAGGGTGGAGGGATAGGGATAGGATGGCTGGGTGATGGACATTGGGGAGGGTATGTGCTATGGTGAGTGCTGTGAAATATGTAAACCTGACAATTCACAGACCTGTACCCCTGAAACAAATAATACAGTATATGTTAATAAAAATTTATGTTAATAAAAATTTAAAAAGAAGAGGGTCTGTGAATGAAAACCTAAACTTGTACTAAGAAAGCAACCACAAAAACAGCTGAGAAGACTCTTCCTTCCCAAAAAGAAGCTGCCATGCTGGTCTCCCCGAAGTTTGGGTCCATGTTCATCCCATCAGGATTTTCAAAAACTTTTTATTTGGAAAATGCCAAATCTGCAAGAAAGTTGTGCATACAAAAGAATAGTAACATTAAGAATATTCATGTGTCCTTTACTCAAAGGTATCTGTGGTCAACATCTTGCCCATTTGCTCTACTGTTCTCTGTCTCTCTCCATATTTATATACATACTATATTTTTCTCTGAATCGTTTGAGAGTAAGTGATGATGATGGCCATTACAATAAATTTAATTTTAAATTTCATTTTAGGACCTAACACTTAAAGGAATATATACTTGTACATGATTTTCATGGATCAAAATCCAAACTGTACTCAAGCGTTTAAGAGTGAAAAATTAATCTCCCTTCCAATCCTACGCCATCAACACCCCATTCTCTGCATGAGAATTTAAAATTCAGAAGGCATCCCGAGATTCTCTGAACCCATTTTCTTCACCAATTATATAAAAACTCCATACATCCAAAACAATTGAGAAAATTACATTTACTCCAAAGAGTCTAAGAGTCCGAATACCTATTAGAACCACCCAGGAGCCACTGTTCTTTCTCGTGCTGCAAAGATTTGGCATTTTGGCTTTATATCGCCATTTATTTGTTCATACAGTTCTTCATTCATCTACCAATCCTTTATCGTGCCCTAGGCCCTGTGCTAGGGTGATGGGTGCATTTTCCAACATTTCCTACCCATAAGCTCTTCTCTCAGTGACACCCCGGCACTCCTCCCATGGAGGAGTGGGACGCTCATTCCCTTCCCTACCACACTAGACATCATTTGACCTCCAAGACCAGGTCATAAAAGGCAATACAGCTTCTTCCACCTGGTTCTCCCGGGATGTTTGTTTTGGGGACCCAGACCCTGTTGTGTGAAGAAGGCGGTGTGGAGAGGAACTGACAGTTTGCACCAATGGCCAGCCGTGTGAGTGAGTGATACTGGAAAGGTCACCCAAAGCCACCTTAGCTGACAAGGCATGGAACAGAGACAAGCTGTCCCAGCTAAACCCTGCCCACATCGCATGAGCTAGTTAAATCATTTTTGTTGTTTTAGGCCACTATGTCCTGGGGTACTTTTTTCCACAACAAGAGTTAACCAGAACAGCGAGGCACAGGGGATGCACAGGTAGAGAGACAGAGTAGCTGCCTTTAAAGAGCTCATTCTCTAGTGGAGGAGACAGACAAGCAACAGAGATTAATTAAATACAGTGGGAGGATTGCTCTTTATAGATACCATTATGACATGAAATTTTAAGCGGTAGGAGAAATTACCCAAGTTTGATGGGGGCCTCAGAAAGACTGGCAGAAAATAAAAGTTGAGTTAAGTGTTGAAGGCTGAGTAGCAACTTGTCAGGTAGAGGAAAGGGGTCCTCTCCATCAGTGAGGTAGGAGAATGTGAAGAAGGATAGTAAGGAGGGCGGGGCCAGGGGTAGGATAAAATCAGAGAGAAGGAAGGACCAACGTCAAGGATTCTGGTTTGAGTGAGAATAAAGACAAGGGAGGAAGCAGGAATGGGGGAGGTTGGCAGAGAACAATAAATGAGGTCACAGGATAGTTGGGGTTACCAGGCAGGGTGGGGTTCTCAGGGAGCCCAGGACCAAGACCACCACCTGCTTCTGCCTCCCAGAAATCACATGGGCTATGAAAGCTGTAGGAGCCTGGGAGGGTCTCTTCAGGTCTCGGAACCAGTCTTCCCTCTGTCAAAGAGGGATTGAAACTTAGGAGCTTTAAGATCCTGTCCAATTTTGTGATACTTAAAGTCATAAGTTGGAGGGTCAAGATCTCTCAAAACGTGGTCCCACCTACACGTTTTATTAGTTCCCCAAGTTATCCTGGTCCCAGTTATGTTTAAGAAAACTGTCTATGAGATGAATGGATAAATAAGGTGTGTGTGTGCACACGTGTG